>PVKV010009123.1:0-83163 GCA_004027835.1 Alouatta palliata
CCCATCACCTATACCTGGCATTTCTCCCCATGCTATCCCTCCTCAACTCCCCACCCCCCGCTGTCCCTCCCCTCTTTCCCCCCCGACAGTCCCCAGTGTGTGATGCTCCCCTCCCTGTGTCCATGTGTTCTCATTGTTCAACACCCGCCTATGAGTGAGAATATGCGGTGTTTGATTTTCTGTTCTTGTGTCAGTTTGCTGAGAATGATGGTTTCTAGGTTCATCCATGTCCCTACAAAGGACACAAATTCATCGTTTTTGATGGCTGCATAATATTCCATGGTGTATTCTTAATTATTCAGTCAAATACCAACATGGAACCAGAAAAATAAATAGGCATATTAACAAACATAGGAGAAGCCTATCACAAGAATCTGTTTGAAATAACCCGAATGTAAAGGCCATTGATGAGGGATTAAAATGTAGTGTCAGAGCATACTTATGTTTTAACTTTCAAAAGCAAAGCATAATTATATAAGAACATAGCAGCAGATTTACAACTGGAGGCAATCTGGCTATTACACATAGAGGACACGAAGGATACTCTCCTCACTGGTGAGGATACAAGGGAATCTCTGGTAACCCTGATGATATTTGTCCTCCAAAGGCTGAGATAGCAGTAGATGCATCATGGAATAGGGCTGCCTAGTTTCATTTTGGATATTAGTAATCAGGAATGGTACAGGCCAGCAGACAATGGTTGAAATTCAGAGGCAGCAAGGCCAGACAACAAAGCATGCTGCCCTAAACTTCAAGGATCTCTAGAAATGACATCGTTTTATGGGAAAATATATACACTAAGCTGACTGTAGTATTTATTGGCTGTAAAATAACATCGATTATTACTAATAACAATAGAAATGTACAACAAGATCACATAAAACTGCAGTTGAAAGTCTAACTCATTCTGTTAGTTTCTGGAATTAAGTTAATCACAGGATAAGGGTCCAACAGAATTTCCATAGAGAAGGTAACATAATCATAAATTTTTAAAGACATTGTTTTTTTGAGATGCAAGACATTAGAACATCATTGGACAATAAATAAGATCGATCTGAGAGATGGATAAATTGATGACGCAGGGAAGAGAGGCCACAATTTTAGAAAGTGGTTTCTGTTAAGATGAGAGGGACATTAGCAATGAGAAAATGGCACATTTGAACCAAGAGGAATTGGTGGTTAGGAACTGCTGAATGTCTGCCACAGGTGAAGAGGCCACTCCATAAATTAGGCAAAGTCTTACTTTCATATGGTGAGATAATTGAGTTATTTTTATATGCAATGACTTTTACCTAATTGCATCATGTAGGTACGTTTTGACCTTAACATTTAGGATTATAATTAGTACTAACTGAAATTCCTACAGAAATAAAGCAGAAAGATGCATGCATTGAAGGAAGAGATAAAGGCAGCACAATTTTAGAAGGAAAATAAAAGATTGCTTATAGCTATTTCTTTGAAAGTGTTGGAAGTGAATCAATAAGCGAGACTTCATTCTATCTTCAGTTCACCATCCTCTGCCAGCATTCTAGAGAAGCTAACGGTAAGCATGGCTGTTAAATGTAAAACTCAAGTAAGATAAAACCTGGAAATTCCCCCCTAAAAGCATAGTGAGCTTGATACAGAGAAATAGCAGTTTAAGGAAGAACTTTGAGAGCTCCAGATCCATATAACAAATTTTTTAAAGTCTTCAAGATCCAGAAGAAAAATTTTCAATAATATAGGATAAATAATCATAATTAAATAAAAATGTTTTTTGCAGTGTTAGTTATAACTCTTTAAGACGTACTAGATTGTGACTGGCAGATCCTTTAAAGTATATGCAAAATTATTTCCACAATTTCATAGGTTTATTACCTAATCTTCAAAGATTATTAGAAGCAATAACTATAAAAGAATTTACTCAAGAAGTTTTTGATGCAAATTGATTGCTTTCCCATATACACAATTCTGTTTTGAAAATTTAATGCGAAAGTCTTGTTCCAGAGCACAAAAAGACCATTTTAGCAAGTCAACAGGAAGACAACACAATTTTAAAAACCGGGCCAAATTTGAATAGACATTTCCCCAATGTATGAATGTCTAATTAGGGAAACACAAATTGAAACCACAGTGAGATTCCACTATGCAAACAATCGTCGTCATCCTCATCATACAAATATGTTCAATATTAAGCACTGGCAAAGATATAGAGAAACTGAAGCCTTCATGCATTGCTGCAGAGAATGTAAAATGATTTCCCACCTTGAAAATCATCTTGTTTGTTCCTTGAGAAGTGAAAAATAAATTTAGCATATAATACAGCAGTTCCATTCATGTGTATCTATCAAATGACATGAAAATAAATCTACACAAATACTTGTAAGTAAATATTCTTACTACTATTACTTATAGTAGTCCCAAACTGGAAATAATAAAAATGTCTACAACTTGTGAATTGACAAACAGAACGTGTTATCCATAGAAGGGAATACTGTTTGGTAGTATAAAAGAATAAATCAATAATTCATGCTACACGGATGAACCTCAAGAAGCCAGGCACTAAACACTTTATATGTATTTCTGGTCATTTTAAAAGCAAGCAATCATATACTGTTCATTGTGCTCATCTGGGGTAGGGTTGGAGGGGCTTTCACAAGAGAATTATCTTCTTTTTCAATCTATGTTCTCTCGGTTTGAAAACCGATTTTGTTCTAGGAACTGAATGAAAAATTACAATTTTCTATTATGGTGCTTATATCCGGCTTCTGCTCACAAGCCGTTGTTATTTTTTGACTACACAAGTCAATCAAGAGCCTAATCTGCTATCTGTCTCACCTCTAGTAAAACCAGCATCTCAGCAGATCTCTCTGGGTCAAAGCACCTACCTGACTGCCACCCTGGCTGAACATTTTATCAGTTACATCCCCCTTGTTTTTACAGTTAAGTGCTCCCACGTGGCCTCTGCTGTTCTGGAAACTTACCTGTCTCATTGATACTAGGAAACCCAGTTTCTTGGCAGCACCTCCTAATAGAAGCCAGCAACCACCACTGAACTTAATCAAGAATGCAGCACATTCTTTACTGCCATAATGTACAAGTCAGCAAACTTTCCGTAAAGAGACACTTAGTAAATATTTTAGAGTTTTTAGGCCACGGACAGTCAAATATTTTCCTTTGCTTGTTTTTACAACCCTTTGAAAACTCAAAAATTATTTTTGTCTCACAGATACACAAAACCAGGTCACTCTGTGGATTTGACTCCAGGACGTAGTTTGTGACCTCTGCCTTAATGAGATGAGTGTGTCCTTGAGAGAATACATCAGATGATGGATTTTCTGGTCAACATTCAGACCACCTTTAGCCTTCTGATTTCTTCCTCAATATTCTGCCAAGTAAGTTCTAGCATTCCACTTCATTTACACAGGCATTATTGATTGCAATCTTTAAGGACCATCACAGCAACATATTAGCAGTAGATTCTAAATAATGATACATTGTATCCATGCAAATAAACTATCCTTATATTAATACTACACACCTGTGTCCAGCACCCTTAAGGTAGATGCTCACCTGTGATTGCCTGGATTCTGCTGATACATGTTACCCACGTCTTTCAATCATTTTATTTCATAAGCAAAATAATTCTGTGGGTCAGAGATTGTGTTTATTTTATTGGGCTAAATTGACTCTTTTATTGATCTGTAACAAACAAACAGGGGCAGATTCTGGGGAGAGTTATTAGTCAATAGTTCAGCAAGGTGAAACTAATGTCCTCCAGGAAAGAGACCTGTGGCCTAAGCGTTGAGGTTAATTTGAGTTTTCAAGGTTATCAGCACATCCACCCAGATATTTTCATCCTGTATCTCAGTGAACTACTCCTCCCTTTAGTATCCTGACGTTTGCACAGGAGAATGTACGTTCAATTTCCTTTGCTGGCACACCCCATTTACAACAAAATCCTCTGCCTGATTTTCTGCACAGTCTGCCCTCCAGAATCAGAAGACAGTGATTTCTTTAAATGCTTCCATGGAGTTTTTGTGACTCTTACAGCATTCTCTGATTTAACAGTTTGATGACCTGAGTCTGTAATTTTCTTACTTTAAAGCTTCCAAGGTATTTAACAAAAAGCCAACTATCTTTGTAATCTTTACAATTTCAATTATTAAAATAATTTCTAGGACTACTGAGAAGGCCAATGCTTTTGCTTAAACTTGTATTTCACATCAGGACATTTCAGATGATAGTCTTAATTAGTGTGATGACATAACATGCTGGGGATTATTATTACTACACTTAGAACTAACAATGGAGTCTTCATTACTTTTGAGGTATAGAAGACATCCTTCAATATTACCATCCTGAAGTTCTGCTTTCTAAGGCCACTTCCAGTGACTCATATTTTAATGTATTAACTACATTGAGATACCATCTCATGCCAGTTAGAATGGCGATCACTAAAAAATCTGGAGACAACAGATGCTCGAGAGGATTTGGAGAAATAGAAACACTTTTACACTGTTCGTGGGAGTGTAAATTACTTCTACCATTGTGGAAAACAGTGTGGCGATTCCTCAAGGACCTAGAAATAGAAATTCCATTTGACCCAGCAATCCCATTACTGGGTATATGTCCAAAGGATTCTAAATCATTCTACTATAAGGACACATGCACACGAATGTTCATTGCAGCACAGTTTACAATAGCAAAGACCTGGAACCAACCCAAATGCCCATTGATGATAGACTGGACAGGGAAAATGTGGCACATATACACCATGGAATATCATACAGCCATCAAAAACGATGAGTTCATGTACTTTGTAGGGACAAGGATGAAACTGGAAACCATCATTCTCAGCAAACTGACACAAGAACAGAAAATCAAACACCGCATGTTCTCACTCATAGGCGGGTGTTGAACAATGAGAACACATGGACGCAGGGAGGGGAGCACCACACACTGGGGTCTGTCGGGGGGAAATAGGGGAGGAGGGACAGCAGGGGGTGGGGAGTTGGGGAGAGATAACATGGAGAAATGCCAGATATAGGTGATGGGGAGGAAGGCAGCAAATCACACTGCCATGTGTGTACCTATGCAACAATCTTGCGTGTTCTTCATATGTACCCCAAAACCTAAAATGCAATGAAAAATAATAAATAAAAATTAAAAACAAAAACAAAAAAAATCAAAGCTAAAGACATAGAGTTAAATGAAGTTGAATTTTCTAAGAAATATGAGAAACTGTGGAAAACAGATAAGATACTGAAGAAAGAAAAGTCACTATAAGGGAGGCACTGAGATTACTGCAGTAGGCAACAGAGGTTCAGTTCCACCAGACTGTGTTCAGAAGCATAAAGGATGTTGCCAAGAATTGTCCATCTGACACATGGAAGACGAGGGTATCCATCCACCCACCCTTGTTTCTAAATGGTGGCTGGATCCCCTATGGGTTGTCAATATCTCAGTTGTATGAACATTGAAGAGATTTTCGTAGTTCAGAGAAGCTCCTGAAGCAGAAAGTGAAAATATCTGTTGTACAGGTATGTGAGAAGGCACAGAAAGCAGGAATCCTAGCTTGGATAAAACTGACCGCTGCAACTGAGTCTGACTTAAGAGGAAGACTGAGAGGAAATGAGGTAAAATACTAAAAGACCCACATTGAAACCCTATCATTAATACAACTAGAAAGCTAGTGAATGAATAAAGAATGAATTAAAGACTATACTGTCTCAGCACCGGTCATTTTTCCTGCAGTGACCCATGGTTGGGCAGTGGCAGCTAGCTTCTCTGTGCTTTCTGGTGAAAGAAATAAGGCGTATTTGTTCATTTTTTCTACTTCTTAACTAATTTAGGTTTAACATCAGATTATTTTAGTGCTTGCTAATGATATAAAGATTGGCGAGGATTCAGAAAAGAATTTTCAGGATTTTTATTTTAAATTGTAATACATATATAATTATTTAAGTATACAAATTTAAATAAATGATTTAAAATAAGTTAGAATTTAACATATATATGTAAAATCTAATATCTATAACTATATTTAGAATTTATATATCTATATAAATATATTAAATTATTAAAATAAAAGATTAAATTACATAAATGTTATAAAATATAAATACCATTTAATATCTTTATATATAAACATGCATAAATTCTAACACATAAATATTTATATTAGAGTTTTATATATTAGAAAAAAATATATAATACATATATTTTCCAGTGTGAGGGATATATATATATATATATATATATATATATCCTTTGAGGTACATTTTATGACATTATCTCATGCAAGAACATCAAAAATACATAACTAAAATTTCCTAGAGGCTTTGAAAATTTTAAGAAAGATAATGAGTAGACAATAAACTTCTGAAAGGTCAATGAAATTCAAGAAAAGTTTCTTTAAAGGTAAGGTAGATAAAAGACCACATTTACCCTCCATTTTATGGATGACAAGATAAAACTCAGTAATATAAGCAATAATGACATATTTTTAAGACTGTGAAAGGCCATTTTACCAGGCAAAGTAGTCAACAAGCTTTGACTATTTGATCACTCACAAAGGGCAAATCTACATGAGCTCTTTTATGGTAGTTGAGCAGTAAAAAATTTACAGTTATTGTTACATCTCTAGATTTTTATTTCAAATAGTGCATATATTACCTGAAGTCTTATTCCTTGGGTCTTTCATTTAACCCTTTATGTATATCAAAAACATGTCTCAATAAATATCCTCAGTACTGTATTTATAAATCCAAAGCTATTTTGTGTTGTATTCAAAATAATTATTTGTTTATGTTTCTTAACAATTGTCATTTGCTCATTTAATTTTCAGCCTTTACTTCCTATGTCATAAAATGAATGCATGATTGTTATTTATATTTATATTATTTATATATCAGAAACACACTTTTAAAACTAACAGCCACTCCCACTTACAGTGACCTACAAATAAAGGATAATAGTGAAAATAACTAGAAAGAATAGAGAAATAGAGAAAATAATTTGAAGTTTTTTCAAATATTTTTCAAAACAAATCACTTTGTGGATTAAAAAATGGATCATGAAAAACAAAGAATGCTTTTGCAGAGAAAATAAGATATTTTATTTTTTATTTTATTTATTTATTTTTTTGAGATGGAGTCTTGTCCTATCACCCAATCTGGAGTGCAGTGGCATGATTTCGGCTCACTGCAGTCTCTGCCTCCTGGGTTCAAGTGATTCTCCTGTCTCAACCTCCTGAGTAGTTGGGACTGTAGGCAGGCACCACCATGCCCAGCTGATTTTTATATTTTCAGTAGAGACAGAGTTTCACCGTGTTGGCAATGCTGGCCTGGAACTCCTGACTTCCACCTGCCTCAGCCTCCCAAGGTGCTGGGATTACAGGTGTGAGCCACTGCATCTGACAAGATTTTAATTCTTAATTCTGGGAAAGTGGGAAAATCTTAGCTCACAGAACTGTTCTGTGAGCCCAACTGGTTGGACCCATAATGTTGGTAAATACATATGGAGGGAACCAGCCCTATATCACTCGTGGGTACCCTGTGTCTGGTAGCTACAAAGGAATGAGAAAAAGACAGATTAAGAGAGATAGTGGGACCAGGGGGCCATCACTCATTACTTTGGAGGACACGGTGGATGCCCTGAACTCTGATCATCCACACTATTTATTGGTTACAATCATTTGGATCTACAGGGTAGGGGTGGAGCGATGGTGGGGAGAGGGCGATGGTGGAGTGAATCAGTGAGCCGGAACTGGTGTGTCATTCTAAGGATCGATAATAGCAGTGGTTTGGAAGTTTCACAAAAAAAAAAACATGTGATTATGTTTGGCTTATTATCTATGTGCAGCTGATGGAACTCAGGCCTCACAAGGAGCCTACGAGTCTGGCTACATCACAGTGCTACAAAGGGATTTTATGTACTTGAGCACAGTGTTTATGGTAACAGAGCCTGGGTCTCCCTGCACCAGAATATGAGGCATGGAGAGGCCTTCCTCCTCAGAGGCCTCCTGTGGCCTTCTGCAGTTTGTTGTTGCTTGTTTATATGTTACTCACAACTAATTTATGTAGGCACTCTGTAAGTCCTTTCTCCTCTGCTACTTTTCCCAACATACATATATGTTTCTTTATAGGCTAATAGATTTTTCTTGCTTTCAATTAACCAGTAAAATATCTTCAACCTCATTAGTTATGAGGAAACACAAATTAAGCCATTGTGGCATGTGAGACATGTGAGGTATTAGGAATGTTTCACCTCCTGATCTGAGTTGCAGTTATACACAAGTGTGATCACTTTATAATAATACATCAAGCTAACCACTTCTAACTTGTAGAGTTTCCTTTTCGTAAAGTTTAAATAAAGCATTTGTTCTTTTATTCAGTAAATATCTTCTGCACACATACTATATTCAAAGAACTGTGATTAGGCCAGGTGCAGTAACTCACACCTGTAATCCCAGCACATTGGGAGGCCGAGGAGGGCAAATCACGAAATCAGGAGATTGAGACCATCCTGGCCAACATGGTGACACCCTGTCTCTACTAAAAATACAAAAAATTAGCTGGGTGTGATGGGGTGTGCTACTTGGGAGGCTGAGGCCAGAAAATCACTTGAACTCAGGAGGTGAAGGTTGCAGTGAGCCAAGATCGCACCACTGCACTCCAGCCTGGTGACAGAGCAAGACTCTGTCTCAAAAAAACAAAATAAAACAAACAAAAACAAAAAAGCCAACCAACCAAACAAACAAACAAAAAAAAAACTGTGATTAATACTTGGCATAGGAGTGGTGAATTAAAAAAATGTGTCATGTATCCAACAGCATGTATTAAGGCATGGCTATGTACCAAGCGCTAAACAAAAATCCCTGCCCTAATATTTACTTCTCTAAGAGACTTTTATTTCTCATGGAGGGGATACACAATAGATACAAAATACGTGTGGTAAATGCTATGATGGAGAAGTATACAGTTCTATTCAGTATATACCAGGAAACAAACCCTCATTTGGTGCATCAGGCATTTTCTTCATGAAAGAAAATATAGCTGAACTCTGAAAGATGAAAAAGAACCAATCGGCAAAGCAAAAAAAGAACATTTCTGAGCAACTGTAAGTATTCTGCTCAGGTGAGGTTCACAGATGCCATCTTGAGTAGAATCTGAGTGTGTGAAAAGGAATATGGCAGGATGGCTCTGGAGAGGCTCAGATTGCTGAAATCATCAGCAGAGCCCTGTTAGCCACATTAAATACTTCGTAGTTTCTCCAAAGAATAGTATAAAGTCACTAAAAAATAAGGATAAGGGAGCAGCATGGAAAGTTTGAGTTTTTATATATTGCCTTTACTAGAAATCACAATGGATTAGAACAAGGGTCGGCAAACCCCCGCTTTTTTGTAAAGGGTCGGTTAAAAATTTTTTTAGGTTTTGTGGGCTACTAGTTTCTGTCATATCTACCCTTCTGCTTTTGAAGTTGGAAAGCAGCCATAGAAAAATCTGTAAATGAATGGGTGTGGCTATATCTCAATTAAAATTTATTTGTAAAAAGAGGTGGGTGGGGATTGCTCTGAAAACTCTTATTCATCAACGTCTGTATTAGAGAAAAACAGAAGTACACGGCAACATCTATCAAGCTGAGGTTGTGGTCTAGTTAAGAAAAGACGGTAACTTGATACAGAGTATCAGAGGTTGGTAAGTAAAAGGAGGAAAACATGACCCATACCATGGCTGGGAATATCATGCCCTCTCAGTATACATATGAGATGTCTCAAAATCTTATTCTACCATTTGCACAAAATCCAGTGAACACTCCAAGATCTCAACAATTCTGAAAAACTAACATTCATATTGTAACATTTGGCTCTGAGGCCCTACTTGCAATTATTTCAGTTTGTAGCTCATCTCATCTTTCCAATCAATGAGGTCCTTTTTCTAAAGTGACTAACCTTTAAGTTACCCCCATTCAATAGTCTTTCATTAAAAATGTCTGCTTACAAATTGTTTTTGAGTAGGCAGCAAATATCAGAGGAATTTATTTATTTATTTATTTGTTTTTGAGACGGAGTTTCGCTCTTGTTACCCAGGCTGGAGTGCAGTGGCGCAATCTCTGCTCACCGCAACCTCTGCCTCCTGGGTCCAAGCAATTCTCCTGCCTCAGCCTCCCAAGTAGCTGGGACTACAGGCATGTGCCACCATGCCCAGCTAATTTTTGTATTTTTAGTAGAGACAGGGTTTCACCATGTTGACTGGACTCGATCTCCTGACCTTGTGATCCACCTGCTTTGGCCTCCCAAAGTCCTGGGATTACAGGCGTGAGCCACCACGCCCGGCCAGGAATTTATTTTTTAAGTGAAATGTATTATAGAAACTTCATTTAAAATTGCTATTAGTTTCTTTAATGTGTCTACATTAACATTATGCTATGCACGGAAGATCCCTCCCTTCTTACATTTATTAGTACATTAATAAACCTTTAAATATAATTTTAACTTTAATTGTATCTGCTTTATAACCTTGAATTTTCCACAATTTCTCTAAATTTTAAAATGTCATGGTACATTTGAGGTGATAGATATGTTAATTTAATGATCTCATATACACATATCACATCCTAAAAATATATACAATTATAATTTGTCAATTTTTAACAAAATTTTAAAAATCAAAAAAGTAAAAAAGCTTTACTGTAGGCCAGAGGCTAGCTTTAGCCCAATTTACTCTTGTAGTGTACTTTCTACATATTTTTCAAGGATTTTTATTTGTATTTTTGTGTATTTTATTCTCTTTATTTATTTGTCTTTAAGTAAAGTTTAATAAAACCATGTGCTAAACATTTTGGCCTATAAGAGAGAAGGAAACAAAAGACATGAGAAACAGAATTCAGATTTTGGGGGTTTAAACAATGAGCAAGAATAGTTGTATAATCAAGGAGTTACAGAATAGAAAGGGTTTCTGGAGAATGAAGCTTGGAAATGCCTAGAAACCAAGGCAACCTTGCAGGTTAGGACACAGGAAACTCAACAAGGGTCCTGTAAGAATGTTCCACTCAGGGGTCCGCATCTGATATGAGGAGATCTTAACCATCTCTTATGTCTTCATATTAGATTGCTTGTGATCCAAAGCTCTGAGAAGATAACGCACTTGCTGGGCTGTGGTTGCAAATCTGCCTCCTGACTGTATTGAGCCAGACAGAGAAGTGATTTTAAATTATGCAGTAGGGATAACACTAAGGGTAATGAAGGTCACAGAGTGGGAGTAGAGTTTGTTTACCCAAATGTTGGAAAAAAGGAGAAGGTGTCAGAAAAAAAAAAGTCTGCAGGAAAAAACACAATATGCAATCAATGACTGTCTTGACCAAAGTACAATGAAATTCTCAAGATTAATTGGTTTTAATGAAGCCCCAGTTTAGTTTGAAAAGATTGCAAACACTTGACCATTAATAGATATTTGAGATTCAGAAGTCATATATTTGAGGCCTTATAAGTCTAATGTCTATTAACTCATGTGAGCTCAGTGTTAAGGATATACAAAAGAGAAAGTGGTCTAATATTGTTATATAGAAGAGCTTCTTAGGGGCCTGATTTATTAGACACATTAGAATGACTGGTAATTAGTATTTCAATCGTCTTAAATGCCTTCTTTTAAATTACTAAAGAACGTCCTAAAGTGTAGTAAGAACTTGATTAATTTGAGCACTGTTTAAACAAAGAAACTTCTCAGATTGTTTTGGGCTTTATTTTTTAAAATGTGAGAATAAATAGAAAGACCATCCAAATGAGAATAATTCAGAGTTTACTATAACTAGGACGTCAGCCACCATCACTTCTACAAAAGAATCTGAATTAATTTCTGATTCAAGGGCAAGTAGGGAAATGTGAAAGTATTTTATAGTGAGAAAAAGTAAAATTTCCAGCCTTTAGAGATTTTATCGAATTTAATGTGTCTGTGTAACAGACAAGTCTCAGAATACTGTTCCTAAATTTCTGAAGTGTCAGTCTAAGGCAAGCAGCACTTTTCTGGTTACACAAGAAGTAATATCAAGTAGGGGCACAGGGAGAACCAAAAAAAATTATTTATATAATTGTTCATGACACTAGGTGACAACCAAGGTCTTACATTTTCTTGGTTGCATATTTGAGTTTCTTTACTTTTTTGCAGGTGGTTTGTTACCATATGAAGGGTTTCAAATTAAAATTTAGAATTAATTTAATTGTAGATTATGTACTACATTAAAGTGATTCTACTTTAATTCTAAATTAAAAACTCTTAAATTTAGAATCTGATCAATAGATTGTAATAATTTACTCTTTTTCTGGGAGAGAGGCCACCCACATTCCTTGGCAATTGGTTCTCATCCTCCAATTTCAAAGGAAATAATGATGTGTCTGTCTAACCATTATTCCATAGCCACACCCCCCTCTGAATATCTGCTGCTTCTCTCACTAACATTTAAGGATCCTGTGAATATGTTGGGCTCATTAGGGTAAACCAGGATACTCTCCCTATTTTAAGGTTAGTTGATTAGTACCATTAATTTCTCTGCAACTGTAATTATCTTTTGCCTTGTAACCTAACATATTCATAGGTAACAGGAATTAGGACACAGACATCTTGGGGTGGGAATATTATTCTGCCAACCATACCCTATTACATTTTCATTTTCTGTGGTCATATTATAGAATAGAATGGAATGATTTTTAGTCAAGAATCCAAGGTTTATAGTCAAGAACTGGGGTATAGAGAAAAACTGTTGAATTATTTGAATACTTACCACTGAGGCAGAGGTTGAAAGAAGTTGGCAATGTTTAATTAATGTAGAAAGTGTAACACTTGTATATACCAGGCGCTGAAAGTCTAGTCAAATCTAACAGGAAATGACAAAGTTAATTATTTATATTTATAGTTAACTCGCCTTGAGTGTTTAAGATGGGCTACTGAATACTTTTTTCTACCCCAGAGAACACTCATTGATCTCAATAGAGGGTTTTTATTTGCGTTTTTCTTTTATCATATAGGACAATCTTTTTTCCATTGTCTTTTCTCTTTAGAGTATCTATGAGTGTTCTTGTTAAAAGTGGTTAAAATATGGGCCACAGAGCATAGCTGTTTAAGTTGCAGGGTCATAAGTTCATTTTAGGTCCTGACTTTTTTATTTGTTACTGTTCTAAAGCCCTTTAAAAATGTTTTACAAGTCATTGCGTTTCAGGTAAAGGGGCTATTTCCTAATCTAATTCATATGTCTGAATTAATTTCAGATTTAACTTCATTGACAAATTGAGATAAAAGGGCTGCTGCCATATCACCACCTTATTTAATGTCTGAATCTTGTGGGAAAGTATTTTTTAGTCTATCCCCCAAATTGACTACAGTTTTATGTTTCTGAGTCGATATTATTAAATTATGGTTCAGCCAATTTTTATTAGAGATGGTCTAGGTGTAGTTTTTAGAAAAATTTGCCCTACCTTTTGAGTCTTTTTGACCCTTAAGGTTATTATGGGAATAAAAGTATCTTTTAAGTTACTGGGGACAGTCCAATCAGATCTTGCCATCCAGCATTTAGTAGCCCAGTTTCTGGCCAACGTACGAGCGAGTTGGTCTTGCAGTCACTGGGCTGTTAAGCCAGCTCAGACAACAAGTCGATAGGATCTATGCCTTTGCTTCATAGTGTGGTTCTCCTTGTGACAGACAACGTTTTTAAGCAGCATGATGCAAAATGGAAGCACACAGAGAACAAACGGGATGAGAAAAAAAATGACCTGATTTCCTAACAAATGAAAAACAATCAAAAATCCAAAACCCAACTGAAAATAAGTAGCTGAGAAACTCAGTGCAAAGAGAACAGAGTTCAACCCTGTGGCTGACTTTCCACTTTGGCATGGACACACCAAGCCAGGAGCAGCAAGATGAAAGAGTCCTCCCTGGGTGCTATGCCTCTGGTTGAAGGCTGGGCTCTACAGTAATGAGAAGTGCAAAACTTTTCTTGCTGCAGCTTCAGAAAAAAACTGCAAAAACAAGCAAAGACTATTGACATAAAAACAAATAAAGCTTATTTAGAGTTTGCTATAGCAAGGGAGTCGGCCAGCATTACAAGACTTATAGGTGGGCAGGAGAGTGGGAAAATCTTATAGCAAGAAAAAAGTAAGTCGTAAGACACATTTGGAGGTGGTAGGAATGGTAAAACTGAAATGGAATAACTAGAAAAGAGGTATCTTATGTGAGTGGTTTGGGGAGAGTGTTTGGCTTTCCATTGTTGTTTCTACTTGTAAATGGAGACAAAAAGTAGAGAGACTGGAAGTCATTTACCAGGTCTTATCTGTTTGGGAAATAAAGCTACAATTACCAACCTAATAATTAAGATTTTAAAAATGTATAGTCACTATGCAAGACTCATTTGCTCTTCACAGTTGACCAATAGGCACACTAAATTGAGATTTAAAAAGAATCAACATTCATTTACCTTTTGCAGCTTTAATGGCGGAACTTTTTTTCTGCAATTCCTTCAGATACTAGGCAATGCTTTAGCTTGATCATCTGGCTAGAATCAGAGCAGTTTCAGGTACTTCCACCAGGCTCTTTCTATCTGATTTTTACAATTAGACATCCTTTATTCTCAATCAAATTAGAAAACCCATTTATATTACAGAATCTCTTTCTGTCCTCTTAAGCCCATGGACAGTAACTACCACAAAAAATTTTTCAATGATTCTGATATCCTCCCTTACCATTACATTTAAAAAAAAAAATCTGAGATGGTATTGCCAAACTTTCAGAGTATAGTCGGTACATGGGTGAGCACGTTTAAATCGACAGGCACATTTCAACATTTCCGTCTTCCATAATCTTCATGTCTTCCTCTGTCAAATACCCAGGAAGGTCTCCTAATTTAACCATGTATATTACACAAATTATCGAGTGAAGGATTTAATTAGCCTAATGACTAGATTATAATGCCACTCCTGGAAAACTGAGCACAACATGGTATATGTTTATTCTGGGTGAATGCACCTTTGCCAATACCTATTTATGAGATCTGAGCCTTAAGTTTTACTCCAACTCATACTCCTCAGTATACAGCTGAATATCAATTGATATAATCTTATAACTCCTTAAATATATGGGCTATTTCCTTTTTAGGAAGACCTGTATTACTATGTCCAGGCTTTATTACTATTAACATTTAATTATGGGCCTGAATAAAATGAGATGTTGTTGGGGATGGAACCTGAGGAGAAATGGAATCAACTTGTAAGGTTAGTGCCCCAAAATGTCGTCACCAAAAGCTTTTATGTAGATGACGGATGAATCTTCCAGACTATATTGGGAGTGACCAGGCTGTATCTACCAGTAACAGAATTTGAGGGAAATTTGGAGGATCAGATTCTATGCATTACTCATGTCTATTTATCCCATATCTATGGATCTCACCTCTTTCTCACCAATACCCTTACCTTGGTGTAAGTGGCATGCTTGGGTTAAATATTTCATGGGATTCTTCTTGTCCAGCTAATCAAGCTTTAGGAAAGGTTTCAAACCCTAACTTCCCTATGACTATGAAAATTTCATTGTATCTTCAGGTCCTCAACACATATTCTTGTGTATTTATAGGCAGAAAATTTTCTTTTCCCCAGATCTCTAAAGCAACAGTAAGAAGCACACTGAGTACATGATCTTCACTGCCGCTGCTGTGGCCATAGCAACTGTGTTGCAGCAATACACCCCATGCTAAGATGTGTGATTACTTCAGAAAACATGAGGCAGCCATATCCCCTCAGCAAACAGGTTATCCTTGTGTTCTTCCAATACATGAGCAACTCAATTCAATGATCTTTTATTTTGATGATCTGTTTTCCAAGGCCACTTCAATATCAACTAATATATCAGTAAGGGTCCCAGTAGAAACAGACGGTGCTCTCAAATTAAGGTAATTATATTTATTAAAGGCACTTTAACACATATATAGGAAGGGTTCAGGTAAAACACAAACTAAAGTCTCACATGCCGGAGCTTGTAAAGATGCTTAGTATCCCTTGGCCTGAAAGAATAAGGGAGAGGAAAAATTCTTGAAATGTGGAAATAGCAAGATGTATGGAGACAGCTTGGAGAACAGTGACCTTCAGTCAAGAGACACAGTCAACAAGAGGCACTGGCACAGAGATGACCAAGAGAATAACAGTAATGACGTTCTCCTCATTGTCTGTCGTTTCCTGTTATCCAATAGAAACTAAAAGAAAGAATGAGAGTTCACTACCTGGCTCACAGAACAGGTCGGAAAAAGGCAGATACGAATTTGAAAGGGCAACTGGAAGACAATCTAAAAACAGAGTTTATAAACTATATTTTAGATAGAACTTTTAAAAATTCCAAATGACATTTACACTAAGTAAAACAATACTATTCATTCGCATGGCCACATCTAGCCTCAAAGAAGACTAATAATTATATGTACTTTTATCTAAGTAGCAATTTGACTCCTTAAATATCTAAAAACTCTCTCTTTCTCTTCATCTTACTCTTTTTTTCCCCTTCCCTTGAAATGTAAGGATTTGTGATACATGTCAGGGTAGGGCAGAGAATATGGTTAAGACAGAGAAGAAGCCTACAGAAGACCAGAAAAAGTGGTTGGGGGCTGAAGAAGGAGACAGGATGTGCGTGGCTGAAGTGATCAGAATTGAGAGGGCAGCTGAAGCTTAGCAGGCCAGCAGGCCTGATGGGGCCAAAGTGAGGGATTTGGGGTGAGGAGGTAGGTGGTGTTTGAGGCCAGTGGGCATGGTTTAGAGGAAGATGTCCAGATTCAGGAGGCAGCTTTTGTGATCAGGAGTTTGGTTACATAAAGTAGTAGGAGCACTTAAGTATACACTTAAGTGTACCTGTAAGTGCACTTAAGTACTCTCTTAAGTGTACCTGTAAGTGCACTTAAGTACTCTCTTAAGTGAGAGTAATGAGATCAAGGTTTCTCATTGCCAGGGAATGAGGTAAAAATATGAGATGGCAAATGCTGGGCATGGTGGCTCACACCTGTAATCTCAGCACTTTGGGAGACCGGGCGGGCGGATTGCCTGAGCTCAGGAGTTCGCGACCAACCCAGTCAACATGGTAAAACCCTGTCTCCACTAAAATAAAAAAAATTAGCCCCCATGTGGTGGCACACACCTATAGTCCCAGCTACACGGGAGGCTGGGGCAAGACAATCACTTGAACCTGGGAGGCGGAGGTTGCAGCGAGCTGAGATTGTGCCCATTGCACTCCAGCCTTGGAGACTTTGTCTCAAAATAAATAAATGAATGAATGAATGAATGAATGAATTAAAAATTAAAAATAAAAAACGAGATGGAGAAAAGCTAGAATGAACCCTCTTGAGTTCAGCTGGAAATAGAGGTATTTGTATAAATACCTGGTTTGAGATAGCTATACAGATAGGTACATTAATGGATCAATATAGAGATACAGATATGCATGTATACACACACAGAGATGTGGCAAAAGAATAAAACAAATGAAGAAAAAGCTTTTCCTTACAGTAGAATGCCAACTCATAAATTTAGAATGAATGAGGAAATTAGAAAATCACCATTTAGTAGCCATCATAGGAATAATCAGCCCATGAGAATCATCAAGGGATGCTAATACTAGTGGGTAGAATTATCTCCCTCAAGCTACGTATTAATTACAAAGGAGGAAGCAATAAATTTATAATGGAGAAACCTGTGAGAAACTACCTTTACTACATGATTAAAGCTAAGAACAGCCATGAGGAAAATAGAAATTATGTGCCCCTTGTTGTCATCCAATGAGAAAACCACAGCATCGTGTCTGTGGCATTACAGCCAAAAATATATAACCTGCATCTAATTATGAGAAAATATCAGAAAAAACAAATTTCAGTGCATTCTATGAAAGAGCTAATCTGCGTGTTTTTTAAAGTCACTATTACATAAAGGAAAAACTGCAACTATTTCAGATGAAAGGGGATTAAACAGGAGTCGCACAACATGTAATAAGTGAATCTATATCAGATCCTGGACCAGAAGGAAAACATATATTGTAAAGGCATCACTGACTTCTTTAAGAGTAATTGAATATCATACCTCATATAGACAAAATTTATAAATCATTAAGAGCTATATATATACACACAAATATACACACATGTACTAATACTTGTATGCATATATAAATGGAGGGAGGAAGAAAGTGGGAGAGAAAGAGAGAATGTGGTAAAATATTAGCACTGGAGAAACTTGAATGGATGCTATTCAGAGGGAGCTGGGACAAATTTTTGGGACCTGAGGAACTCTTTATTCCCAGATACGAAAATTTAAAAATAAATGAGTTATTTCAAGGAAAAATCCAGGCACCTAGCCTTAAAAAGTCAATGAGCAACTTGATAAGCAGTAAGGTAATAATAACTTAAAACCATAGCCAGAGAAGTTAGTCACAAGAATGTTTAGTTCCTCTGTAGAAACTAAAGATTACACCTTAACTATATAGAAGTTTGGTGCCCCATTCTTGAAAGCTTTTTGCAAGTCACGTCAAAATGAATGATTGAAAGAAAGGAGATATTTACTTGTTGAGAAGTGGGAGGCAAGGAGCAATCTCTGCAACCCTTACATCTCAATGACCCATGTAGATGTCTGTCAGTTCCTGAGCTTCCAAATGTGTTCATCTTTTCTAGCTACAATGTCATACTATGTTTTAGTATGACCTTAAATAACTTGTAGAGAATTAAGGAAAAATGACAGCAGCGGAAATATTTAAATCCCTTTAGACTACCACATAAAACCAGGCAGACCAACAAATGGAAAACCAAAAACTCAAGCAACCACCATACATTGCATCGTCTGTAACGATTCCGAAATAAACCACCTCTTACCTTTCCAAGTGCTAATAGGGATCTTTTGCTAAAAGCAATGGAAACTGATTTTGGCAGGAAGACTTCATGAATATGGGGAAGCTTAGGGAATAGCCTACAGAGACAGACACCCAGCAAGGAAATACACCAAAGAACGTCATCCACCATCTTAAGAATCCATTCTGCTGAAAAATCACTGCCGCTTAATCTCAGTGGTGCTAGAAAATGGATACTAAGAACTCAATCTCAATTACGGTGATCTTAGAAAAACCAAATACTTCTATCAATATGCTTCCAGAATTTTCTGATTTCCATCTCCCAGTCACGGCCTCAGATTGCTCTTGTATAGTATCCAAGCCTTACTTTGGTGTTCCCATTTTGTAAAACAATTCACATAGTGCACTGCCTACAAGGGAGCATAGAAAGTGTGTATTTGCTTTCTCAACTTAATAGTGCAGGAAAAAAAATGAGAAATGGTTTGAATGAGTGGGAAGCAAGGTTATTTATCATATCTGTCATAATTTGATCTAAATGAAAAATGGAGTTTGGGCATGGTGACTCATGCCTGAAACCCCAACACTTTGGGAGGCTGAGGATGGAGGATTGCTTGAGTTCAAGACCAGTTTAAGAAACATAGTGAGACCTCATCTCTACTAAAATAAAGCAAAATAAAATTTAAAATAAATTTGAAGGGATCAAAGACTTCCTTTTTGAAACTGCCATTATTATATTCTCTCTTCTCTTTGGATAATACAAATATAAATGAACATGAAGTTGTATAGTTTTTTTGAGGAAAGGACACAAAGATTATCAATCCAACCTTTATAATTTTTCAACAACACACAAAAACAGAAACCCAAGCAAGATCAGTTAATATTTCAGTGCTAACACTTACACGTGGCAGGCTAGCTAGAATAAGCCTTACTAAGAATCTTACTAAGACTTCCCATCTGAATGCCACAAAAGACTGAATCTAAACTTGCAAGATGGTATTTTTACCTTCATATCAAAAATGGAGCCATCTTTTTCTTTTTTCTTTGAGTTTTCACACTTAACATTGTGTATCTAAATAAGTAGAATGAAAAATTCTGTTTTGATCACTGTGGAAGTTGTCATGATACAATGAATTTTAGAAATACGTGAATAGTTTTCCTTGGGGATGCTCCTGGCAAATAATGCCCCCCGTCTACTGGGAGAGTGCAGCACTTCCACAGGCAACATTTTATTTTCTGTTTCTTCCTCTTAGACTCATCTCGAATAACTCTTGGCATCTGAGACTTTTAAAGTCAGTCCCATGAGATCTGTGCTGGTGCCAGGAAGTAGTGTTCTAGGAGCTGATGCCATCACAGAAGAGAAGATATGATCACTTTGCTTAATTTATCTCTTATTGTCTGTGGCAGTTAATGATTTCTCAAAATCTATTTTTCTTTCTTTTTGTTTTGTTAGCGTTTTGGCAGAGATGTGAAAATATATTGCCTTTCAAACTGCCAATTACATTTTATCTTTCCAATCGGTTGTCTGATCCTGTAGCAATGAGATCATAACCCATTTTAAAATTCAATGTTGAATCTTGAATTGAATTTTGCTACTAGAAGAAACTTGAAAATGATCACTTTTTGTTCCATGGCTCCTGTGTGTGTGTGTGTGTGTGTGTGTGTGTGTGTGTGTGTGTGTGAGTTGCCACAAAGCAGGAGTAACAGCAAGTGGTCAGTCCACTCAGCGTGTAAGTTTAGTCATAGTCAAAGAAGATGAGAAGCATTGTGTTAGATTTTGACATTAAATATTCCCAGAAGGACAGTTCACATTTTCCTGTCTGAAGAGGTATTACTTATGAGTGCTTCAATTTTTATTGTAATCCTTAACGCAGCTGAAATCAACAGAAAGATAGCTTTAGGAGTGAAAGATGGAGTTTGCTCTACATTGTCTGATATTCCGTCAACCTCAAGTTAACAGTAATAGATTATTACTAGGGTGTGCAGAGTTCACCGGAAAGAATGATATGTCCTTTCTGTCCTTGGCTGTGAAGTTAGACTATGTCCACAGAATTCAACTTTTTGTTAGTTTCCAGAACATCACTTTAAAACTATCTTAAACTGTAACACAAGATATGGAATATTATCTTTGGCTTTTATTAAATTTTCCAGTTTACAAGGTAAATAAGAAATCATTGAAATAATTAACTTCATATGGTTTTGCTAAAGAAAAAATTGTAGCAGTTCACTACATTAAAATACAGAGTAGAACAAGTTCAAACTGAGTATAGTTCCCTGATCACAATTCTGTACATTTAACAAGCAAATGTATTCAGTTGATTTAGTATACTTACTCTTTATGCACAGCTGCAACCATATACATTTAGGGATTTCATAAATGAAAAAGCATACAAGCAGTATTGTAATGGAAAATATTTATTCATATGGTTATTTAAACAATAAAAATCAAGTTATTGCCTTTAAAGTGTTGAAATTCTAGTCCTGGGCAGATTGTTTAAATATATATTATTTAGATTTTTATTTGTTTACTTGTAATATAAAAGTGGTTAACCTAAATTAATATTGATTCTGTTTTTTTTAAGATTATAAATATTGTCATATATGTGAATTACGTAAAATAAATTATGAATACAATCAATTTTATTCACTGCCTTGAACTCTCTTGGGAATAAACTAAACAATATTAGAAGAAATTTTTGCATGAATTGCAAAAAGTCCCAAATTATAAATCACTTTTATTTCCAAAAGTATCAGAATTCTAATGCAATTTGTTAAATAACAGAATCAAAGTTTAGTAATAATGTCCCCTGCTCAGTTTGGTCACATTTTAATTTTAAAAAGCAAGAAAACTATATTATCATTAGTGTACAAGCCTCTAGGTCTTGAACTATGGCAAATTCGTAAATATGTTTGTAATTCTGTTTCAACTTTTTAAAGATTGACTAGAATGCCACACAACCACATCTAAGTGTCCTTACTTAAATATTTTTTAAAATCATGTATTATAGAGTTATTTACCAAGCCTCTTCTGAGTGTATATATGTGTGTACACACTTACATATATGCATGTATGTGTGTAATAAAAATAGTGATATTTATTAATCATTTGAGAACGTTTACTTCCAAATCACTAAATACTAGTAGCAAAGTATAATATTTTCAGTGTCATTGAGTAACATCAATGACATTTTGGGAATTTTTATGGGTATCTAAAAATATCTCATTCTGTGCTATCTGTAAAACTTTACTTTTGAGTTCACTACAGTTTGAGTGTCATTAGAAAGTAGAAGATGTGTCATCAGCCCGCACTTTACATTGAAATAGACTGGGGAAAGCATGACCAGAAAAAAATCGCACTTCGATGTGATAAAAAGAAACTCTTTATTTGCGTCACATATCAACAGCACCTATTGTTGGGAAAGCAAAAGTGCACGTTCTGAAATGTCAAGAAGCAGAACAAGTCAAGGATGGAAAACTTAATGAGAGAAGTTACTAGCTTGAGAAAACGAGGTTAAATGTGATGACAGAACAAAAGCTGCTAACACTGGAAAAGAGCAAAGCACAGAAATTTGAGATGACTGTGTCAAAGATGAGACCTTAGCAATTCAAAAAGAGAATATAAAAGGATATTCCTAGAAATGCCTCAAGTGTCCCCAGCCTGTAGGGCAGGGGAAGAACCATCAATACAGCCCCTACAATGAAGTCCCAAGAGACATACCAATTGAAAGAGAAATGGCAGAACGGGACAGCACGCAGAAATCCTATAGGAAACAGAAGTAACTTATGAAGCTATATTTATGATTCACCACTAAACCCATAGTTTCTTCTACAAACAATACTGGGCATGGTGGTTCATACCTGTAATCCTAGCACTTTGGGACGCTGTGGCGGGTGGATTGTGTGAGCTCAGGAGTTTGAGACCAGCCTGGGCAACAAGGTGAAACCCCGTCCCTACTAAAACACAAAAAATTAGCCAGGTGTGGGGATGTGGGCCTGTAGTCCCAGCTACTTGGGAGGGTGAGGCAGGAAAGTCAGTTAAAGCCAGGAGGCTGAGGTTGCAATGAGCTGAGATCACGCCATTGCACTCCACCATGGGCGACAGAGCGACATTCCATCTCCAAAATAAGTAAGTAAATAAGTAAATAAACAAATAAATAAAAATACTCTTGACCATAAGACCAGACAGTAAATCACTTGTGGTTTTACAATAGAGGCCATTATTGTGGCATGCAAAAGTAATTAGAACAGTTTCTATTCGTCTTTAGCCAGAGTTGCTCACCTTCCTGACAAGGCTGATCTTCTTCAGGTCAGACAAATTGAGAAAACAGTTCTACAACTTACAGAAAAAATGTTTTAGGTTTTATTATTTTTTTAACATTAAAAAATTGTCTCTTTGTTACATTCAGAATTTTGGAGGTGCTGGAAATTTTAGAGGTCCTCTAGTAGAGTTTTTCTCAAGAGATACACCACCCTAGGGACCACGCTTTTATAATTTTCCCCTTAATTACGGTGTTGTTTCTCCTGTACCTCCCACTACTTGCAAATGTCTCTTTTTATGAAGGGTGACTTAGTTCACCTGCTGTCTCTCCCTTACCTAGGGGATTCATGGAAGATCAGGCAGAAAAAAATATTTGATTATTAAAGATTTTCTTAATTTGTGTCAGAAAACATAAGAATAAAGATGTATCGCTTCAAATAAACAATTTCCTCCATAATAAAAATTTCCTGAGAAATGTTTATTAATTTTTTTCTTGGAAACACTAGCAAGGAGGTACCTCCTGTTTTTTTTGAAGCAGTGACTACCATCTCAGGGCAGATCTAATGGCTAGAAATTGCCTTCTTTTACCGTTTTCTACCTCCTGGTCTTCGATCTTTTGTTAAGTATTTTCTGGAGATAGTAAAAGGCATTGTATATACTGTTACGAACAAATCAAACATAGTTTTTGCCTTCATAGAGCTTACAATGCTGAGGCAGAGGAAGGAATTAAACAAAACATTCAGAAAAATAACTAACCCAGATGCCAACTGGGGCTCCAAGTTCCTTGAGATAGACTAAACTGGAATCTCATTCCATGCCCCAAGGGTGATGTCCAGAATCTCCCCCTAGATTGCTGTACATTGCGGATGGCTTTGTGGCATTTTGTCCCTAGAACTGAGCTCCTACCTTCTTTCCTACTACTCTGTAGTAAATGATGCAGGTGGGACTGAGAACACGTTTCCTTACTTCCCACTTACAGAAAAATAAAACTCACAAAGCAACTTTTTTTTATTTATTTTTTAATTTTTATTGCATTTTAGGTTTGGGGGTACATGTGAAGAACATGCAAGATTGTTGCATAGGTACACACATGGCAGTGTGATTTGCTGCCTTCCTCCCCATCACCTATATGTGGCATTTCTCCCCATGCTATCCCTCCCCAATTCCCCATCCCCTGCTGTCCCTCCCCTTTTCCCCCCCCGACAGACCCTAGTGTGTGACTTTTTATTTGAGAAAGATTCTAAAGCAGAATTTCAAGAAAGACAAAAGATAATTTTACAGTGCACTTTGGAAAATTACTTCAAATATATCATCATTTGCAGAATTCCCTTATGACTTTTGAACTTGACTAAAGTTTCACAAAGAACTGGGGCAGAGCTGGATGATACCAAAGCATCCCTCGCTCAGCAGCCTCTGCTCTGTATGTATGTGGATGTCTGCATGAGTGGGTGTATGTAGGTGTTGGTTGGTTATCACTAAAATGTAATTGGAAATAATATACATATATAAGGAAATGTATATTATGTATATAGTTGAGTAATTAAAAAATGTCAAAATTACGTTTTAAAATGATAGTGTTACAGGTTTCTCCTTGTATTTTTTAGTTCATGCAGGTAAATCACTCCTAGCTCAAGTGATTGTTAATTTACAGCTGGCAATTTTCATGACAGATGTTTCTGTTTTGTGTTGTTTTTCTTCATCAAAGTCAGAGATCAAACCATCCCTGTCTAATTGCGATGCTTGTTTATGTTTTTGCTTTGCCCATTTCAGCCACTAAAGTTCTCCTTTGAGGGATCTTGAATTCATGCAGGGATTTTTGCCCCATCTCGCATTTGGCTTAGGCCTCTGCAATTGTGTCTCGTCCCCTGATCAGAATGTCTTTAACACACAACGTTTTGAATGCTAAATAATGGCAGATACTCCTAGAGAGGATACATCTTCCTTCTAATTTACCTTTGTGATTTCTGTTTTCTTGCCTTGCGTAACTTCTACATGACTCCTGTCGTCTTGCTATTTTCTTGGCCATACTTTCAAAACTAATTTTAAAAGATTTGTATTAAAATTAATACATGTTAATGTGTTGTGTGTTGGACCACTCTCACTGTACAGTATACTATTTTTTACGAAATGGGATTTCACATACATCACATTCAAATCCTTTTGTCTACCGCTATTGGTCTTTCTCACTGACTCTTCACATATCAGGTCTTACTCTTCTAACATCATCCCTGAGTCTTCCCCTATCCTTCCTTGGTTGCCAAAGCAAATTCCTTTCCTTGATCAGTGAAGAGTAGTGTGTCAGTCTTCTTTCAAGATGAGTTCCAGTCAGGTCCTTAGGATTACCTGGCTTAGCTCTTTCCCTCCACCTCACCAAACCAAACCAAGCCAAACCACTGTCTACCCTAATGATAGAGCCACCAGTCAAAATATAATTTAACTTCTCATGCCCATATATGACACATAATTACAAATAATTATACATTCTGTGAGGAAAAATCATAGATTTTCATATAACACAAAATAACAAGAGTGAATTATTTGGTGTGGTGGATCATGGAAAACCTCTTTGAACCAATCATTTATTTTGATTATTCTGGAAAACCTGGAATTTACAGAATTCCTCATCTGCATATTTGTAATTCAAGTATCCAAAGTCAGCTTATAGTTTCATTCTTTCCTTTCTCTGAAAGACTTTCAACTTTTCTTGAACAATTCTGCAAACAATTTGCTAACCAGATAGTTCATCCTCCTAGTCACCTGAGCTGGAAATACACTCATATTTATCTGCTTATGTAATATATTCAGATCAAGCAGAAACTCTTAAATTTGGTTATTTCAGAGACGAGTAGAATTATAATACTGCTTTCCTTGATCTGTAAACTCTGTTTTCATGAATATAGCCTCAAGATTTCTTTTACTTTTAAGTTGATCTATAGTGTTTGTAATCAATTATTCATAAGTTTTCCAGCAATTTATTTTATAAAACTAAATTCTATAAATTATCATTAAAATCAATAATTATATTTTATTACATATATTACATGAATTATTCATCTCAGATTTGTGACATCTGAAAATTAAACATATTTTGATATTTATAAGAACTGCTAATAAACTGATATAAGCCTAAAAACTAAGACACTTTGTATAATGTTTTATAGCTAAACGTGATCAGCTTTTTCCTTTTTTTCACTTGTCATCATAATTACTTGGATAGAAAGATAAAATACTTTAAAATTAATATAATTTGTATGGCCACTCAACCAAATAGAGTCTGTAATACTTATGTTCTAGCTAGTATTATTTTCTTAGATACAAGGATACAGTAATTTGTAAACATTTCTGTTAAGATGCGTGGATATTATATACAACGGACTCAGGGGTAGTGTTTCCCCAAAATTAATGTGTTGAAATCTTAACCACTCAATGTGATAGTATTAGGAGGTGAGGACTTTAGAAGGGAGTTAAGTCATAAGAGTAGAGCCCCCATAAATGGAATTAGTGCCTTATAAATTAGATCCCAGAGAGAAATCTAGTAGTCTTTTCTACCACATGAGTACACATCAAGTTGAAAGTCTGCAACCAGGAAGAGGGTCCTCACCTGAATCCAATCATCCTGGCACAGTGATTTCAGACTTTTGGCCTCCAGAACTAAGAAATAAATTTCTTTTTTTTATCACACATCCAAACTGTGGTATGTTGTTATAGCAGTCAGAATGAACTAAGATATTTTATCTATCTGGTTTCCATAACCGCAGGATATTACATCTATCCAGTAAATATGTGTGATTGATTTGACATGTCTTGCTTTATGAAATGCATATATCCCTCTAAGGATTATTTTTAATGACTTGTATTTTGTAATCATTAAGTTAGTGTGCTCACCAGCAAACTGGTTACACAAGGGGTGCTGGAAATGTTCCTGCACAAACCACTATTTCTTGTTCAATCGTTGCCTTTTAAAAGAACCAATTATTTTAAGTGTAACAAAAAAAAAAAAAAGAGAGAGAAATAAAAGTTGTGGTCAGATTCACTAAACAATGCTTCAAATCCTTATTTAAAATTTAGGATTTTATGAGATTATTTATTGTTTAGTCTTTTTTTTTTTCTTGAATAACAGTTTCTAAAAATAGAGATAAAATAATTAACTTTGAAAATCACTATTAATGTGACTGATGATTTTTCCTTTAACTAAAATATTACCTTTACTATAATAGATGAATATATGATCACTAAAATAAAAATAAAGACTTTATAAACAAAGGCACTAGCTGACATTAGTAGAATGAGTTTTCATTCTCTTGGGGTGATGTTTGAAAGAGAGTACAAAGAAATATTTAACATTTTCTTTTTTTTTTTTTTTTTTATTTAGGAATGCCTTCCTTTTAAATATGTAACTGATCAGAAGTGGTTTTATTTTTAGGTATTATCTTAGTTTATGATAAAATAATAAATCTTAGGATTTTCAAATAAATAAAAATTTAGCTAGATTTCATACATGAATTCATGACATTAACACATCATTTTATCATGTACGTATTAACAATGCAATTTCCCCTTTACATTAATTTATTTTTAGAAAAGTTGAAATAATTGCCAGAAATACAGAAATTTTTTTTTTCATTTCAAATATTTATCATTTATTTGTGATGAGAACATTTTAAAATCCTCTGTTTAAGAAGATTGAAACTTCTTCCTTATACCATATAAAAAATCAGCTCAAGATGGATTAAAGACTTAAATGTAAAACCCACAACTATAAAAACCCTGGAAGACAACCTAGGCAATACCATCCCGGACATAGGAATAGGCAAAGATTTCATGACAAAGACACCAGAATCAATTTAGATTGTTTTTGTCTGTTGGCTAATATATCACTTAGTTATCAGGTAATTGATGATACGGTAATGGATACTTTATTCTAGTTTACCAATAACACTGCACCATAAATTCAAATTCCATCCACACAATCTATCATTCACATGACGTAATGTGGGTTTAGAGGTGACAAAAGTAATTAGGCTGGAAAAGAGTAAGTACATTTTACAGGCTCACAGTTTTTACTGAAACCTGATTGCTGAAATCCTGATGAAAGAAATAAGGACTTTGAGACACTGAACTACTATATGAATATAAGCAATGGTGTATTATAGCAAAAAAATATGAAATTGGTACATTTATATAAATGATTGGAGTCACATAAAATAAATTATTTTATGCTATTATAATCAGAGCAGTAAAAGTTGGCAAGTGATATAAACGTGGATTAAGTTATGATGCCACTGAATTATTAATTCTTATTTGATATGTTTTACACAGGACCAAGCCAATATATCATAAATGATAAACTATATGCATAATCTAGAGTAATTAATAATTTCAGATTCTTTCTTCCTACTCTAATGACTCTAAATGATAATGATTTGAATATAATGGCATCATTGCATAGATAAGTGTACCAGAACTTTTTCATAACTATGTAATTCCGTAGTGTTTGCATGAAATTTATTAATCACAGCACAATATTTTCATCGTAATTTTGTCTTTTTATCATAAATTTCAAAAGAAAAAATAAATTTTGATTAGACAGTATGCTATGACTATGATGAAATTAAACATTTGAAAAACTAATAAAGCAAATAAAATTTACAACTATAAATAAAATGAACTGCCTTGTTTTCTATGATTTACGTTGTTGGAAGATGTAATAAGATAAGAGCTATTATCTTACACTGAAATCATGCAGAAAGATCATTCTTTTCTATGTAACAACAAGAGTAGCTTGAAAATATATTGTTTTTGTTGTCTGAAGAAAAGCAGACTAGAGAAAGAAGTATAAAAAGAACCAAATATTTTATCTGGGGGAGTAGATATTCAACAAGTTACCCATGTACATTCCAAATACATTGAAATTAGATATGGAGAACTGAAACTATAATTTCCAGATTCCATTCAAATGCATTACATTTTATAACTACAGAATTGTTCTAAAGCATGTTTTCTTCATGTGTATCTGAAATATAATTCCCATACATGGAAAACTGACAAAATTTGTAGAAAATAGAAATATCATAAAACGT
Organism: Alouatta palliata; assembly: GCA_004027835.1. Classification (NCBI taxonomy): domain Eukaryota; kingdom Metazoa; phylum Chordata; class Mammalia; order Primates; family Atelidae; genus Alouatta; species Alouatta palliata. The sequence goes on from PVKV010009123.1 coordinate 29,169, forward strand.
TGAAATAAATGCAAAATATTTCCATAGCATAAAATAAAACTAATTAATTACAGGTGATTTCATTGGGGGAAAAAGCATGCAGACAAATGGTAACTGGTTGAAATAATTTGCTTAGACTTCCATGTAATTCTGCAATATTCTAAGATAATTTAAATTTAACTTAGAATGTAAGTTTTAGAATCGATAAGATATTCATTTATAATTCAACAAATACTTGAGCACCAGTTCCAGGCACTGTCGAAAGTACATTTGAAAAAAAACTTGCAATTTTTTTTATTATACTTTAGGTTCTAGGGCACATGTACAGACTGTGCAGGAGTTTTACATAGGTATACACATGACATGGTAGTTTGCTGCATCCATCCCCGCCATCATCTACATTAGGTATTTCTCCTAATGTTATCCCTCCCCAATCTCCCCACCCCCTGCTATCCCTCCCTTAGCTCCCCCACCCCTCAACAGGCCCTGGTGTGTGATGTTCACCGCCCCGTGTCCATGTGTTCTCACTGTTCAATACCTACTTATGACGGAGAACATGCAGTGTTTGGTTTTCTGTTCTTGAGCCAGTTCGTTGAGGATGATGGTTTCTAGTTTCATCCATGTCCCTGCAAAGGACACGAACTCATCCTTTTTTATGGCTGCATAGTATTCCATGTTGTATATGTGCCACATTTTCTTTATCCAGTCTATCATTGATGGGCATTTGGGTTGGTTCCAGGTCTTTGCTATTGTAAACAGTGCTGCTATGAACATATGTGTAGATGTGTCTTTATAACAGAATGATTAATAATCCTTTGGATATATATCCAGTAACGGGATTGCTGGGTCAAATGGTATTTCTAGTTCTAGATCCTTGAGGAATCGCCACACTGTCTTCCACAATGATTGCACTAATTTGCACTCCCACCAACAGTATAAGAGTCTTCCTATTTCTCCACATCCTCTCCAGCATCTGTTGTTTCCAGATTTTTTAATGATCTCCATTCTAACTGGCATGAGGTGGTATCTCAGTGTGGTTTTGATTTGCATTTCTCTAATGACCAGTGATGATGAGCTCTAGTTATCCTTGGTTTTCATCAGTTTGAACATACAGGTTCTAAATATCTGGATTGGGGAGCTTGGCGGTAAGAGGTGGATTTCTCCTATTTTGTGTTATTTGAGCTTCTTTTATCATGGTTTGGTGTCTTGCTTTATTTTTGAAAAATTCATGGTCACCGCTTCTTCAATTATTTCTTCTGTCTTGAATCTTTTTCTCAGAGTCCAGTTATAGATAGATTAGTTGTTTTGATAGATCAGTTGTTTTGATAGATCTTCAGTGCTATATTCTGCTTTATTACTCTTTTTTTTCCACTTTGTGTTGCTTTAATTTGAGCAGTTTTTATTGACAGATCTTCAAGTTCATTGGTTCTTTGTTGACTAATCACGAGCCCAACAATAACACTCTTTGTCTGTAAACTTTTCTATTCCCAACAGGACAATTTATTTTGATTTTCATCTCTGCTAAAATTTCCTGATAGTGTATGGCTGTCCACCTTTTTCAGTTAGAGCATTTAACATATCAGTCATAGTTATTTTATAATCCCTTTCTTGTAGTTTGGATGCCTGAGTCATATCTGATTCTAATCTTATTGATTGGTTTGTCTCTTGACAGTGTGTTGTTATTTCTTGCTTTTGTATGTGTGTATTATGATATCTGATTAATTGTCAGAGTCATTTGTTGAGATGTAGAGTCTGGGGTAAATGTATTTATTTCTGAAAACAGGCACGTCTGCTCTTTAGTGTGAGTGAGATGAGCAATTCAATCAGGAGTTGAGTTGGATTCACTTTTATTGGTCTTTGCTTACCACTGGCTTCAAATTTCTCTGAAATTACCCTGTGCTTTTAATAAGGGTCGGTTTGCTGAAAGGCTTTTCTGAATATCCTGTACCTTGCTTCCTGTGTTTCTGAGTTTCGGAGATGCTGCATCCTCACTCTATTACCAGATGTTGTTTATTACTCAGCACCTAGTAGGCTGAGAGCAGGGAACAGGGCTGTCTCTTTTGTCCTGGTTCATTCTCAGACTTACGCAGAATCTTTCCCTTTGTTCTCAAGAATGTGCTTCCTCAATAACTCGGCTCCTCTCCCAGCAGTGGAAAATCTCCAACTAGTTTTTTTGTATTTGCCAATACATATTTCTCAGGTAGAGTGTTATCCTTGTGCTCTAGATGGCAACAAGCCTTTGCAGTCCTTTCCCTGGGCTCTGAGGCTTTTTGTTCCTTAGAGGAGAGGAAACCTGATGAGGCTTCATGCTTTTCTTCTAGTACTGGCCGTTTCCATCCAGGCTCTCCATGCAAAGGAAGAATCTCTCCAATCTCTCCCCCTGCCCTCAGTGTTTTCCATATGGGATAATCTGCAACTGGGTGTGAATTCCTTCCTGGTGGTCTGTGGCTCCCAAGGCTCTGTACTGAGCAATTCATTTACCTGTTACCTAAATCCTTCTTGCCTGCTCATATTGAGACCCCATCTTCCCATCTTTCAATGTTGCTATAAATTACTGGTGCTTGTGTCTTCTATCTCCTAAGAGGCATCTGTTTATGTTTCTTTGTTTAGATTTCAGGCTAGTTCATGGTCCCACAAGCATCTCTATGATAGGTTCAAAACAAGTTATGATTTTGTGTATTCTACAGACTTTTCTCATTAGAATGGAAACCAAGCTCTTTGTAGGTTTCTACATTCTAGTGTAAAGCTGAAACAACCCTTTCCATTTTTTTAGTGCATAATTTTAAAAATCAACAGCATTTTTCTTCCACACTACTTCATATAATATGCAAGTCATACAAACTTATATCTACCCTAAGACAAAGCAACATATTGGACTATGTCAGGTAAGTGGCACCGCCATGCTGTAAGGATAGAGAAGGAGAGGGAAAGCAAAGCCAGAGCTTGGAGGTTAAAAAAACTGTGCTTTTAATTTCTGCTGGCACGGTCCCACTGCGGTCTTAGCACTGCTTTAGTTTCCTGCAGCGAGCTGCGGCCGCGTAAGGTGATTTTAAAGAGAGAAGACATAATGGGGACAATTTTACTTATGGTTTTGAAGTTTTTTTCTCCAGCTGTTCCCCTTTCCTGGCTCTACCCCTTTCCTGGCTGTACCCCTTTCCTGGCTGTACTCCTCTCCTGGCTGGCTCACCATTATGTAATATTGGGGTTTAGGGGTTTAGGGTGCCCTTAGCTTTCTTGTGAGGACTTTTTTTTAGGTTTTTGGTTTTTTGCCCGCTGAAGAATGCTAGAGGGGACCTCGGTGCAGTGCGCAGTAAATGCCGCACTTTAAAGTGTTTGTAGAAAGTGATTTATTTAGAGAGAGAAAGATAAACAGAAGGAGAGAGAAAGAAACAGCAAACCCTCACACTGAGTGAGAGAATTTAGAAAGATGGAATTCAGGAGAGGAGAGCAGCTTCCACAAAGGGAGTGCTCGTGGATGGGGATCCAAACATGGAGTCCAAAGGGGTGTGGAAGAAGGGGGCTTTTAACCTAGAAGGAACTACCACTGTCTAAGTTCCCTGGCCAATGAAAGGAGTTCGTTAGAACTTCTGCTGGAGTGATTGACTTTTAGTTTCTTCCTGCCCCACGAAATATAAAAATAAAGCATTAAATCTCCCGGATGGAGAGAGATTGGAGGGGGGCATGGCACTGGAAAGTTTTTGCCCTTAAAACTACACCCCCTTGTGGACCCAGAAAGAGAACACATTCCTTCATAAACTGCAGGACCCACTTCACCAATACACTGCTCTGAATGGTTCCAAGAAAAAGAACTAATTGAGGAAAGATGTCTTATCAGTCATTTCATTAAAAACAACTAAATTAGCTCCATTCAATCTATTATTTTCCTAACTAATTTTATTGAAATTCTCCTTTCACTAATTTGGCAAAATATTTTCAACAATGATTAATATTACTGTTCTTATTAATATTAATAAAAAAGAGATCAGAAAATATGACCTAGATGGATTTATGGCAAAACGAGGATAAAAAAATGTGAAAACCATTATATGAGGTTAAAATTTTGGTGGTAAATCCAGTGAAACTGGATTTCTGGCTTGTGGCATATACCTCTGTCTGTGTCATTAAATTATTTATTTGATAACTGTCTAACATCACCTACACACACACACTCTCTCTCTCTTAAATGTTCTCCAGCTCTATTATAAACAAATAGCATCAGAATTGTGTATTTTTCGTGTCCAATGTTGCTTCTTGCTCGTTTTCATTAAAAAGGAATTTTTATAATGAAAACATTAAAATGTTCCTCTCAGCATCAAAAAGTATAGCAAAATACCTCTTGCGATTACTCCAAGAAATAAGATCAACCCAACTTTCTAAACTGATAAGATTGAAATAAAAACTTTCCTAGCCAGTTCTGCAAATCCTGCCCAAATGCACATATACATTGCTGTTATTTAGATTACAAATAAAGTATTAGATGGAAGAGGAGTTCAAAAGATTAGAAAAAATGGCAGAAGATAATAAACATGGTAAATTTAAAATTTAAGTTCTAAACAGGAAAACATTTTCGAGCAAAGATATTTTCGATCAAAGACTAAGGAGGCCAGCCAACAAATGGATTATGGTTATGAAGTCTATTTATACAATAAGGTAAAATAATGTGATTTTTGTGTCATGTTCACTTATACAAGGACATAGTAATTTCCATGTGACTTTCTCCTGAAACCTCAGGGCAAACTGCAATGTTCTCGGATTATAAACTCTGTTTATGTAAGAAAACTATAACTAATGGGGTATTTATTTTTATTGTCAGTGTTTTGTATGGGTCAATGTGCTTTGTATATGTTTTAAAGTGCAATCATAATCAATAAAGATGAAAAGATGCATTACCTAAATTGAAAATTATACATTAAATAAATGTTTAAATGTTTCATCATTAACCCTACCTTGACTGAGAAGAAACCCAATGATTCTAAGTATGTTTTGCTTTGCCAAATACAGTCTGTTACTGCTCAGTGGTGCTTTGTAATTTTGCAATATATCACCTCATATGGAGACAGAATTCCTTAAAGTTTCTATTTATAAAAGCTAAAGATAGAAAGTCTTATACTTTATAGTAAATTCTAGAAAGTGAAAATAGATAATTTAAAATAAATGTTTTTTCCCCTTTTCCTTTAGTTCCTTAAAATACTGTGGTTACTGAGTCTGTATTTTAAATGATTTCAGCACTCTTCTTTTTTATGTTACAAGGCAGTCTGCCTGGAGTAGAAATAGTAATCAAACCTTGAATTCTGTGCAAGTGTTACTCAAGCCACTTAGAAAAGTATCTCTGAGACTACACAGTGCTGTGATATTCATGCTAATTAAAGGTCAACATTGTATTAAATAGGTCACGTCTCAGGATAATTAAAAATAGAAAATAAAGTCTGGGGGTATTACAAGGAATAAATGAAGTGTAGCATTGTCAGAGGCATAGTCCTAAAATGGTACTCCTGGCAACACAAGCTTTTTTCAGTCCAATGCTGCCTTTAGCAGGGATAAAAATGGAGGCCCAACAGCCCCTCCCTGTTCTGGCTAAGAGATTTCAACCCAACATTAATCATCTCATTATAACCACTTCCTAGAGAGATGACTATTCCTAAGCAGGAAGATACAAATGGGTCCAATTATCCACCTCTTTCGAAACCAGGTTTAATTTTGTAATAATGTATATTTTTACTTGCCTGGGTCAACATAAAACGTATTCCTCCACATCTCTATTCTCACCTCCATAAGACTCTATAAATCCTCTAATTTGATTCAAACTCATATCTCTCTGGTAACTCCAAATTCATTCATGGAAATTAACATTACATCATTAGAAAAATGACCACTTCCCTAAAATTCCTCCAATTGAAACTAAACTCTTTTAGAAATTTTTTTTTTGTTTTTGTTTTTGTTTTTATCCTGAAGGCATTATTTTTCCAGCAGGACAATGAAGTTAAGGCTACATTTTCTTCCTAACCCCTCTCTACTGCTAAGATCGATGTGGGAGAGATATTTTCACAGATCCTTATCACCACCGTCATTTCCCAGCACCTTCAAAATCCAAGCAATCAAATACTACCATCTGCTACAATTTCTTATTGCAGTCATCTATTTGAAGTAAACCATTCTTTTTCATTCAATGAGAATTTTAGCTTCTAAATCCATCTTGCTGTCCATGATGACTTATATCAAAATCCCTGGTAGTTTCAGTGTTTACCTAGGCCCTTCCTGCTAGACGTGTATACATCTGCTATAAAAAAAAATTACAAAGTTGTGCATATATGTATGTAGAGAATACAAAGGAATCCATTTCTTTAAAATATTCTCAAGTAGTGACAAAGCCAATCCTTGTTTTATTTCTATAAAAGGCAGAAGATTTGGACTCATCTAAATTATCAGGCAAAATATCTACCACATTTTAGGTCACTTCCTTAAAGAATTAAAAGATAGGGAGCTGTGTTTACTCAATTACTTTCTTGTTCCTTGTATTTATTGATTGCAGAATATGTATTGAAGAAAAATCAACTTTTGAACTAAGTCATCCTTGACACCAGTTTTAGAACCTGACTTTTGTGCCTCAGTTATTTGGCCTTGTTCTGTCCTCTCCAAAAATAGATTTCCTTCATGCCTTCTCTGCCACACCCTGGAGTCACAACCATGTTGAATATTATCAATGACTGAACCACCTCAAAGATGTAAATTTCAAACTATTCCTCTTATTAGATTCTACTATCTGTTTAGCCCAATCTTCTGGAACTCATAGTCCCACAGTTTTCAACCTCATTAGGCACTCTCATATGCTGAAGCTTACACTTTCTGTGGTCTACCACATACTACAAATATTAAAATCCATTTTTACCTGACTTAGAGTTCAAAATTAAAATTAGAGCCTTGAACAAATCATCCAGGTCTGTATCTTTATTTCTAAAGAATTTAATGTGTCATAACCCCCAACCCTAGTTTTATACAACTTTTTTCCCTCCCTACTTTTCGAACTGGACACACATATAATGCTTTTCCGACTTTAAATACATCACAACTTCAAGTGTGTTCTCACATCTATCCTAAAATACTGTTGTGTTTTCATAGATCATGTGCTCACCCTCTCTGAGAAGGTTACTAAATTTTTCATCTCTTTATTAATATTAATCCAAAACACTTCCTTTCCCCATTCTTAGCTGATCTTTGACTCTAAGAACATTTGAAAATAAAAAGAGAATTTTATCACCATACCTCCAAATCCATTAACTCACCTGCATTTAGACACATGTTCTCTGTCTGGCTCATTTTTTACAATAGATACACTTCCCATATTCCAATATAAGGTAAGAAATCTATGTGCATTCCTATGAAAGGGCTTAACTCCACATTTTGTTTATCCAGTTTCATCAGTTTTCTACCTTTGCGTGGCTCTATTGACTCACCACTATCAGTGTTGCGGTAATAGCATTTGTTCTTCTTAAGAAATACCCATATTATTTGCAGCTCACACCCTGCTCTTCAACACAGTAAAATATTGCATAAGACTTGTTTATCTTATTATTTTAAATTATTCCCATCATATTTCCTCTTGCTACTATTTTTTTATTATACTTTTTTTTAAATTATACTTTAAGTTCTGGGGTACATGTGGTGATCTTGCGGGATTGTTGCATACGTATATACATGCCATGGTGATTTGCTGCCTCCATCCCCCCTTCACCTACATTAGATATTTCTCCTAATGTTATCCCTTCCCAACATCCCCACCCCCTGCTATCACTTCCCTAGACCCTCACCCCCCAACAGACCAGACTATTGTGATGTTCCCCTCCCTGTGTCCATGTGTTCTCATTGTTCAACATTCGCTTATGAGTGAGAACATGCAGTGTTTGGTTTTCTGTTCTTGTGTCAGTTTACCGAGAATGATGGTTTCCAGCTTCATCCATGTCCCTGCAAAAGACATGAACTCATCGTTTTTTATGGCTGCATAGTATTCCATGGTGTATATGTGCCACATTTTCTTTATCCAGTCTATCATTGATGGACATTTGCGTTGGTTCCAAGTCTTTGCTATTGTAAACAGTGCTGCAATGAACAAAACTTTTATTATAATCACACACACAAAAAAAGATCTAATTGTCCTTTCACTAATATTTAACAGTGTTTTAAATATTTTCCTGTCTGTGTTCAATTATTCCTTTGGTAAAATGATCTAATCCCTGTTTTTGAATATCATCTGCATAATGTTGAGTCTCAATTTGTATCATTATCTTGGCTTCCTACCTAAAGTCCAGACTCACTTACCTGACTGCCTGCTCTGTTATTCTGTTTTGGCATTTTAATCTCAATATGTGCAAAAAAGAGTTCTGAATTTCCAATTCATCCTAATATCTTTCTCTGACAATATTTCCAGTTATAATCAATGACAATTTAGTCAACCACTTACTCAAACCAAAGTCTCTGAGTCATTCTTGACTATTCTTTCAACATGAATTTAATTTATCAGCAAATTTTGTCATCTTTGCTGAAATATATATATAGAATATGGGTATCTCTTCCCACTTACGTGGTCTTTTCTTATTTTAGAAATATATTTTGCCCTTCCCTTTCTGTTGGGTAGCACCATGTCTGGTGGCCACAAAAATTGAGGGAGTTTGGGACATACATGGAAGGTTGTGAAGATATTGTCAGGTAGCCATGGTAAGGGGTAGAGTGCACCTGAGGCTGGTGGAGATAGCTGTCATTCTGCTATGGTTGAAATATTGGTTATATTAAACAAATAAGTAAATAGGTCACGGTGACAGTTTTCTCACTGTGTAGAGGAATAAATAAATATAAAAAATATATACATATATAAAGGCACACATATAATCATAATAATAGCTATATTTTCTATATAAATGTGTTTATTAATCTTGGTTCATTATATATGTATGTGTATATATAATATTCATATTAAATATGAATATGTACCATATAATATGAACTAGAGTATCTTGGAGAAATGAACAATTTCAGAGCTGAAGCAAACAAACATCAAAGTGAATCTGGAAGATCTTCTTGTGTCAAAACTAAGAAATGCTCAAAGAATCATGGCGATTTGTCAGAAAGACAGAGAAATTAGCTAAAGAGATTCCTAATGACAACATTGGAACAATTAGAGCATCAGGGAAAACATTATATGAAATAGAAATTAGAAATCAATACATAAATAGATGAGTAAGTATAAATGGTAAATAAGGGAATGCTTTTGTTTTCAGCAAGCCACCAAGTAGAAAGTCATCAATGTTAAACATCAGAGTGGTGGTTGATTCAGACAGTTGTCATCAGTGAATGACAAAGCCAGACATTTGATGAGGGACAGAATACTTGCAAGATTTCTGAATCTCTTCTCACATTGTGTTTCATTGATTGTAATTTTTTTAAAAAATGGTGAGTTGTAGTGATATTTGGCAGAAAACAACACAATGAGAATGCATGACCTGAGTCTGGTCAGAAGGAGATATCAGGTGATCACAGATTGGAGGTTAAACCTATTACAATGATAAGAATCGGAGGGAAATGGAAGAACTGAGAAGATTTACAGACGGATGGAACCTGAAGAGACAAAGCAAGTGACTGCAGCACATGCTCATGAACAGGAGTCTCGATAAGAAAAGGAAAACACCCAGTGTTGCAAGGATTGATGAGATCTGCATGGCATTTCTTGGTTGGTTGGATGGTAGTGTGGTATGGTATTGATTTCTGGCTTTGGAGGGCTGTATGATGATTGTCTGGACCAACGTTCTTGTCCTTGGCAAGTTCACACTGGAGCATTTGGGAATGATGCAATTCCAAGTTAGCAGTTTTCTCACAAATGTTTTCTAAAAAAGAATAAAGAAAGAGATGCGGTAAAGCACTGACAGTATTAAAATAAATTATTAAGAATTATTTTAAATTTTTAGATGTGTTAACTTCAACCAAAGGGTAAAGAAGAACAAAACACTCCGATTAATTATATGTCAATTAAATGTTCAATACTTGATGTCAGTTATATTGTAAATACAAAAAAAAAAATCCACTCACAATATACAAGTATAATTCTTAAATTCCAATAGTAAACCAAATTAAATAATGACACCATCAGGCTATTAACCTTCGAAATCAATCTCTCTGTGCTACGTCTGTATACCAAGATTAAAGGAGTAGGAATACAGAGAATCAAATATACAAGATCAAATCACACATAACTATTCTTTTATTTTCAAAATGCATTTGTTTTGCTTATTCAGGTCAATGTATTCACTCAATTTGGCTTTTTTGATAGTCTACTTACTAATAATCAAATAAAAATGAGTTTCTGTGTTAATAGTGAGAATGCAAGTGGATACCTTAGAAATGCAGGTGTCTGAAATGAATGACTAAATGTCAGAGACATCTGACTAAGCCGCTGTGGAAGCTGTCAGTTTCCTTTCCAGCTGGAATCACACTGGAATGGGTAATTACTGTAACACTTTCAGCAAGAGACAGACACATCCCTGTGAGTATCAGTCATCAAGTGCAAATTCCCAGAGAATCTGAGTCAGTGCCATCTAAAAGGAAAGTACTAGAAAACTAACAGAACTCTCTATTTTTTCTTTTATTAAAAAAGAAGTCTTTTCTATAGTTAGCAATATTCAGTTTTCTTTCTACATAAGAAAAATGCACGTTTCTGAAAATCATGCCTTTTTACCGTCTATGTAACCCACTTTTCCTTTTTTTTTTTGATGGACAAGAGCCATTATAACATAATTTTGTCTGCTATAACTGAGGCCCATTAGTAAATTTTGACAGATAATTATCTAAACCAATGAGTATTTTCTTTTTAATAATAAATCTGGCTCAGTGATATTATAGGAAATACAGTGCCTAATTGTGACAGTCATAGCTGGTAAGAGATACCTTCCAAGTTGCTTTCAAATTAAGTCGTAAATATATTTTTTATTATATTGATGAATATAGGCTGTCTTCCTTAATGGCATAAGATTAGATAATGATTTAAACAAACATTTATTGAATACTCAATCTCCTCATCTATATACTGTTTATAATAACAGCATATACTTTATAGAACTGTGAATAAAAATGAGTTAGCACATGCTAGCAAGTGCTTAATATAAGTTAGCTGTTATTAATATTATTATACTAGATAAAATACATACTGCCTTTTCTTGAGAGATTCACAGAAGATTTGTGTAGAGAGTGAGTTAACTGTAAATTCACATAAAATATTTTTAATTGCAGCTCAACTCTAAATAAGATATACCAAATAAATAAGACTTACCTGAGGAATTTCAACTGCCTAAAGTTTTTAGTTTGTCTGTTGAAAGTAGTAGATAAGTGGTTTATGGCACTGAATTGAGAAAAAAGGAAAAAAAGTTTTGTCTCTGAAAAGATCCCTCTAGAGTCCTTATAGAATAGAGAATACAGGTAGAAGAGAAGAAAAATGTCTTAGAAAAAGACAAAAGAGAGAAACTGTGTTTATAAATGGTTAGTTGTGAGGAAGAGACTTTTTTAAAATAAAATAGTACTGAAATTGATAGCTAAAGTGACTAATAGAACTTTGACAGATGGAAAGGGCTTGAAAACTCATTTTAAACAATTCCGAGGGGCCACTACCTAGCTTCTACTTGAGTATTTTTCTTGTCATTACATAGCATGGGACTTTGGTAAATTTGATAAACATGGCTGTTTATCTTCCCTCAATTCACTGACCAAGCTGTTCAACAAGGCATAGCAGGAGACAAACCTATGTGGGATGCCAAGAAGGTGCACTCATTAATCAACCTTTGCATATTACAGTGGCTGGGTAACCAAAATGTACCCACTGTAAGTTTCTCTAATATTCACTTGCTCATTTTGGTAACTCAACTATTATTCACTAATGAACTAACCTCTTTCTGGAGTTCTTCATTTGCCATAGTTACGTATAAAGGAAACAGTGGAAAACATAATTCAGAATTCCTTCAGTAGCAAACATTTGGGTTGGTCCACTCAGAATCACAAGAAGAACTACAGCTATGTCAGTGATAAAGTGCTTTTTGGGTGCTTATTCTATGCTGTTTTAGATTCTGGGTTGCAAAGAAAAAGCCATTGGCATGAAATAATTTATGATACTCTCTCGTTAGATATTTATATGTCACAATAGTTCTTCAACATTTTCAAGAGGAGGAATTATCAACTTTACCATTCTCATTCATTCAGTGAATAGATGTATAAAAAGGCTATAAAAGAAAGAAAATCTTTATTAATTTTTGATTTTGATTTAGTAAATGCAAATATCATTTAGAAGTATTATGTCACATAGTTTCACTAAAGAATTGAATAAAGTAGGCATCAATAGTTCTACTTAACAGATAATTAAACTGAGAATCCCAAGGATTAAATGACTTGCCGAGGTTACATTGCTTTTAGGTGGCAATTTGGTATTCAAAAGCTAGTTTTTGTGAATTAGAAGCTATATCGTTTACATCATCCTATATCCCAAAGTTCACTGTAGAATCGGGGAAGTGCTCCGGGTTATTGAAAAGTTTATTAAAAGCTGCAAGGTGGGCATTCGTCATTTATTTAATTCATTAATATCTGAATCCTCACAGTGAACGTGCAGAGCTCTGTCCAGTGCAGAGCTCCACCCATATCTCCTCAAGGCCCCTTCATAATTTCCATGTGCTTCTTGGTTTCTGAAAGTGTCTGCTTTGCTCTTCAGAGGCTTGGACATGCAACTCTTCTTCAGAGGACTATCCTTAGGCTGAGATGCTTCATCCTTATTTACAGAAAGCTAGAAGTTTCTGGAAATTTATATTCCTTCAGGGTGCAGTTTCTAGCCGATGGCTGATGAGTTGGAAGAATGAAAAATTCCATCTCTCTTGCCTTGAAGTTGTAAAATGTAAGGTAAATTTTATTCTGGGTGGCCCTTTCATACCTTATTGCCCTAGTGACAGGACAGTCTCTGGACCCAATGGCTCCTCCGGGCCAAGGCTCAAAAGCGACTGATGGGTTCTTGGTCTTATAAAAAACATTAGTTTTTTGTTTGTTTGTTTTTTAATGTTCACTTCTACGTGTCATTCAATTTATTTCTCAACCCTCTGCCAAACGAATGCAGGTATCTCCACTTGATTTTACGTATGCCATTGTTGTTTTTCAAGTTCCTGGAGACCTTGCAGTGTGAAAACCCTGAGTCATGTGTGAGTGCTCCCGTAGTCATATCCCCCAGACTCAACCTGGTATTCTAACACTTTCACTACCCCAACAAGAGGTTGTTTTCTATTTCTACACCTCTAATAGAAAACCCCTCCTATCACCCCTCAGCAGAGACAGTCGGATACGAAAAGCCAATGTTTGGTTTTATTGATTATCTCTATTACTTTTCTACTTCATTGATGGAAACTGTAATTAAAAAAAATAAAATTATTCCTTAGGCTTGCTTTGGGTTCAAGTTGCTCTTTATCCCATTTCTTAAAGTGGAAGCTTAAGTTACAGTTTTACATCTTTTTAAATTTATTTTTATTTTTTTTATTACTGTTTAAAGCCTAATCAAGCAAAGGAACTTATTTATCTCAACTGCCAGAAACAAGCAACTGATAGCTCTCAATAACACATCTGCACCTTTAGCTCAACTGGAATCTGTTTTCTTGTTACGCTCAGAATAAGCAACAAAAGAATATTGACTCAAATGCTCAACAGTCTGCAAATTTTAAGGTTCGCAATTCAGTACCGGTAAAACAATATATAGACTTATTAATAACTGTTGATCAGAATTATTTGTTTTGGTTCTGCATATATTTAGGTCACATATGCAGAATGATACGTAATTTGTGGCCTTAGGTGGGCCAGAAAAGATAAAAATATTAGAAAAATAACACAGGCAAAAATTTGAATATTTTTCTATTACCTAGAGGCATAATCACCTCGTGGCCTCTAATTTACACCCTCATTACAAATGAGTATTACATATTGAAAGGAGTGTGTCTGCTAGATCGGCATGTGGCCTCATTTTCCAATAGAACTCTGTATGATTTGCACAGAGCCTGGACTGGAGAGGACTATGGTTCCCGTAGATTAAAGTTCACACATAATGTAGAAGTCAGTTAAATATAAATTTCAAATAAAAAATAGCATATATTTCTCCCAGATATTACATAAAAATACTTCAAGCAAATATCAATACATTTTATAGGTATAGAAAAAGTTCTTCGTTGTCTTTCTGAATTTTAGATCTGACAGTCTGCCCTATTTTTTTTTGGTTTGATAACCCACACATAAAATATGTAACTATGGAATCTTATAACTGGTGCAAATATGGGAGAAACAGAACACAAGAAAAAGCAAACAAAGGTAATATACATTAATCTGAGTGGAAATGTAAATTGAGTTTTATCTAATTTACCATAAACTTATAAATCAGAATGCACATCTGAGATAGCTATGAGCTGCTCACCCTGAGCAGGACTATCCTGGGAATTAGGGTGAATCTCAGAAGACAGTTAATGGACTTATTTAACAACTATTGTTATTTTCTTTTTTTAATTTTACTTTAAGTACTGGGGTACATGTGCAGATCTTGCAGGATTGTTATGTAGGTACACACATGCCGTGGTGGTTTGCTGCCTCCATCCCCACTTCACCTACATTAGATATTTCTCCTAATGTTATCCCTCCCCAACCTCCCCACTCTAGTGTGTGATGTTTCCCTCCCTGTGTCCACGTGATCTCATTGTTCAATACTCACTTATGAGTGAGAACATGCAGTGTTTGGTTTTCTGTTCTTGTGTCAGTTTGCTGAGGATGATGGTTTCCAGATTCATCAATGACCCTATAAAGTTCATGAACTCATCATTTTTTATCACTGCATAGTATTCCATGGTATATATGTGCTACATTTTCCTTGTCCAGTCTATCATTGATGGGCATTTGGGTTGGTTTCAGGTCTTTGTTATTGTAAACAGTGCCGCAATGAACATATGTGTACATGTGTCTTTATAATAGAACAATTAATAATCCTTTGGGTATATATCCAATAATGGGATTGCTGGATCAAATGGAATTTCTATTTCTAGATCCTTGAGGAATTGCCACACTATCTTCCACAATGGTTGAACTAATTTACACTCCTACCAACAGTGTAAAACCATTCCTATTTCTCCACATCCTTTCCAGCATCTGTTGTCTCCTGATTTTTTAATGATTACCATTCTAACTGGCATGAGATGGTATCTCAATGTGGTTTTGATTTGCACTTCTCTAGTGACCAGTGATGATGAGCATTTTTTCATAGGTTTGTTGGCTGCATAAATGTCTTCTTTTGAAAAGTGTCTGTTCATATCCTTTGGCCACTTTTTGACAGTGTTGTTTGGTTTTTTCTTGTATATTTGTTTTAGTTCATTGTAGATTCTGGATACTAGCCCTTGGTCAGATGGTCAGCTTGCAAAAATTTTTTCCCATTCTGTTGGTTGCCAGTTCATTCTAATGATTGTTACTTTTGCTCTGCAGAGGCTCTGAAGTTTAATTAGGTCCCATTTGTCTGTTTTGGCTTTTGCTGCCATTGCTTTTGGTGTTTCAGTCATGAAGTCCTTGCCTGTGCCTATGTCCTGAATGGTATTGCTGAGGTTTTCTTCTAGGGTTTTTATGGTGTTAGGACTTATGTTTAAATATTTAATCCATCTGGAGTTAATTTTTGTATCAAGTGTAAGGAACAGGTTTAGTTTCCGCTTTCTGCACATGGCTAGCCAGTTTTCCCAACACCATTTATTCAACAGAGAATCCTTTCCCTATTGCTTGCTTTTTGTCAGGTTTGTCAAAGACCGGATGGTTGTAGATGTGTGGCATTACTTCTGAGGCCTCTGTTCTATTCCATTGGTCTATATCTCTGTTTTGGTACCAGTACCATGCTGTTTTGATTACTGTAGCCTTGTAGTATAGGTTGAAGTCTGGTAGCGTGATGCCTCCAGCTATATTCTTTTTGCTTAGGATTGTCTTGGCTATGCAGTCTCTTTTTCAGTTCCCTATAAAGTTTAAGGTGGTGTTTTCCAGTTCTGTGAGGAAGGTTAATGGTAGCTTGATGGGGATAGCATTGAAACTATATATTATGGCAATTTTCACAATATTGATTCTTCCTAACCATGATCATGGAATGTTTTTCCATCTGCTTGTGTCCTCTCTTATTTCTTTGAGCAGTGGTTTGCAGATCTCAGTGAAGAATTCCTTCAAGTCCTTTGTCAGTTTTATTCCTAGATATTTTATTCCCTTTGTAGTAATTGTGAATGTGAGTTTCCTCATGATTTGGCTCTGTGTTTGTCTGTTATTGGTGTATAGGAATGCTTGTGATTTTCACATTGATTTTGTATCCTGAGACTTTCCTGAATTTGCTTATCAGTTTCAGGAGATTTTGGGCTGAGACGATGGGGCCTTCTAAAAATGCAATCATGTTGTCTGCAAATAGAGACAATTTGACTTCCTTTTTTTCTACTTGAATACCCTTTATTTCTTTTTCTTGCCTGATTGCTCTAGCTAGAACTTCTAATACTATGTTGAATAGGAATGGTGAGAGAGGATACTTTGTCTAGTGTCAGTTTTCAAAGGGAATGCTTCCAGTTTTTGCCCATTTGGTATAATATTGGCTGTGGGTTTTATTATTATAGCTTTTATTATTTTGAGATACATTCCATCGTTACCTAGTTTATTGAGAGTTTTTAGCATAAAGGGCTGCAGAATTTTGTCAAAGGCCTTCTCTACATCTATTGAGACGATCATGTGGTTTTTGTCTTTGGTTCTGCTTATGTGATGGATTACATGTACAGATTTGTGTATGTTGAGCCAGGCTTGCATCCCCAGGATGAAACCTACTTGATCATGATGGATAAGCTTTTTGATGTGCTGTTGCATATGGTTTACCGCTATTATATTGAAGATTTTTGCATCAATGTTCATCATGGATATTGGTCTGAAATTTTTTTTTTTAGTTGTGTCTCTGCCAGGTTTTGGTATCAGGATCATTTTGGTCTCATCAAGTGAGTTAGGGAACATTCCCTTTTTTTTTTTTGTATTGTTTGGAATAGATTCAGAATGAATGGTACCAGTTTCTCTTTGTGTATCTGGTAGAATTTGGCTGTGAACCTGTCTGGACCTGGGCCTTTTTTTCATTGGTAAGACTATTAACTGCTGCCTCAACTTCAGACATTGCTATTGGTCTATTCAGGGAATCAGCTTCTTCCTGGTTTAGTCTTGGGAGGGTTTAAGTGTCCAGTAATTTATCCATTTCTTCTAGATTTACTGCCTAATATGCATAGAGTTGTTTGTAGTAATCTCTGATGGTAGTTTGTATTTCTGTGGAATCGGTGGTGATATCTATCCCCCTTTATCATATTTTATTGCATCTATTTGATTCTTCCCTCTTTTTTATTAGTCTGGCTAGTGGTTTATTTTGTTGATCTTTTCAAAAAACATTATTTATAGGTTTCTATTCCACTTTTTAAAGAAATTATATGAATAAGTATATGGCAGTAAATAATTTCTTAAATAGGAATGAAAAGTAAAAACTTAGAACTCTTATTTCTCTTCTCTTTTTAAGACTCTCTAAGACCAAATAACTTGACAGACAAAGCAGCTTCTTTTGGAATTTTATGTAACCTGAAAAAATAATTTCCATGGATAAGAGTAAGAAATTACATATTGATTTTTAAAAACACAATCCAAAATTTATAGACACTGTAAATACCAAAATAACAGAGAATAAAATAAATCCCTCAGAAATAAAGAAACAGAAACTTCCCTTGTCCATTTTGTTGTGCAGATTGCTAACAGTGGAGACCACTTCAGAGTTGACTAGATTTAATGATAATTTGTAACTTAAACAGTATTTGAAAAAAGATCTTTCAAGCTCAAATTAGAGTCAGGTATTTTCTTAGCTCTCAGAATCTGAAGGACATCTTAGGACTAATAAATGATCTGAAGATTCTCCTGTTAAATGTTGGGTGTCTCTTCTTAAGTCACTACTGAACCTCTAAAGAGCCACAATTGTAAAAATCTGTTTCCTATAATCTGTGACAATTTGGTTCTATATACTCTTTTTGGATAATGAAATATACTAAAATATTTGCTTCAAATTCCATCTATCTAATTTAATGGTTCATATATATATATATATATATATATATATGTACACACACACAAACGCCCCTAACATAAAAACACCAATATATCCAAGGCCTATTGAAAATTTCCATTCTGAAATCTTGCAGATATGATTAACTAATATAAATTTATGCCTAAATCAAATAATCTAAAGTTGATATAAATAAATCTCAGAAAAGCTAGAATCAGGAGTCAAAACTTATATAAATTAAATTGTTTTTATTCTATTTGTTATATTATTATATTTGAAGTTTTTATATTTTACTGTATGTTTCTTTTTTTAAGTTTTTGTATTTTTTTATATGTATTTTATCATGTTTTAGGTTTTGGGATACATGTGAAGAACATACAGGATTGTTGCACAGGCACATACATGGCAATGTGGTTTGCTGCGTTCCTCCCCATCACCTATATCTGGCATTTCTCCCCATGTTATCCCTCCCTAACTCACCACCCCCAGTTTTCCCTTCCCTAGTTCCCCCTCACAGATCTCAGTGTGTGACGCTATACTCCCTGTGTCCATGTGTTCTCATTGTTCAACCTGCCTATGAGTGAGAACATGCGGTGTTTGATTTTCTGTTCTTGTGTCAGTTTGCTGACAATGACGGTTTACAGGTTCATCCATGTCCCTACAAAGGACATGAACTCATCGTTTTTTATGGCTGCATAGTATTTCATGGTGTACGTGTGCCACATTTTCCCTGTCCAGTCTATTATTGAAGGGCATTTGAGTTGGTTCCAAGTCTTTGCTATTGTGAACAGTGCTGCAGTGAACATTTGTGTGCATGTGCCCAATACAAATTTATAAACTTTCTTATAACATTATGAATTTTATTTTTATTTTTTTAGCTCATTAGCTAATGTTATTGTCAGTGTAGTATATACGTAGCTCAAGATAATTCTTTTTGCAGTGTGACTCAGGAAAACAAAAAGATTAGACAGGACTGTTTTAAATAGCGATGTATTTTTTTTCCAGATAATTAACCTAATGACACATCTCTCTTAATTTCAAGAAAAGTCAAATTTCAAGCTACTGTGATCTAATAGGAAACTGAGTCTATCAAAAATTGGGCATATGTAAAAAAGAAACAATCATTCATTTATAATTAAGAGAGTAAATATATATTAGTATACCTTTCCTGTTGATGAATTCATTTGCTATTCTTCTGGATTTTGAGCTATGCTGGGACTCAGAGCTAGAAGAGTCCCAGATTCTAAAAAGTCAAGAAGAGCAACTTCAAGATTCAGAGGAAGCTTAAAAGGCAAGGAAAAATATTTTCTTCATCTGGGATAATCTTATGTTTAAAGAATGTAAATACTTTTTTCTATATGAGTTTGAAACTGTAGAAAATAAAGCTGAAGAGTTAGTGGCCAGTTTATAAATGAACTTAGACAAAATGGCCTAAAATAGATGAAAGGTTCAAAAATTGAAACATATGTTAATAGGGAAGAAATAAAACCTTTCTTCTATGTATGACATGTAAATATGATTAATAGAATGTTATTTTTAAAAAAATATTTTATTGCACTTTAGGTTCTGGGGTATATGTGCAGAACATGCAGGATTGTTGCATAGGTACATACATGGCAGTTGTTTAGTTGCATAGGTACATATGGCAGTTGGTTGCCAGTTCACTCTAGTGATTGTTTCTTTTGCCATACAGAAGCTCTCAAGTTTAATTAGATCCCATTTGTCTATTTTGGCTTTTGTTGCCAATATATATTTAGAAGACTCCATCATCTCAGCCCAAAATCTCCTGAAATTGATAAGCAACTTCAGCAAAATCTCAGGATACAAAATCAATGTGCAAAATTCACAAGCATTCCTATACACCAATAACAGACTAACAGAAAGCCAAATCAAGAATGAACTGCCATTTACAGTTGCTACAAAGAGAATAAAATACTTAGGAATACAACTAACAAAGAATGTAAAGGACCTCTTCAAGGAGAACTACAAACCACTGCTCAACGAAATAAGAGAGAACACAAACAGATGGAGAAACATTCCATGCTCATGGGTAGGAAGAATCCATATTTGAAAATGGCCATACTGCCCAGAGTAATGTATAGATTCAACACTGTCCCCATCAAGCTACTGATGACCCTCTTCACAGAACTAGAAAAAACACCTTGAACTTCATATGGAACCAAAAGAGAGCCTGCATAGCCAAGTCAATTCTAAGCAAAAAGAACAAAGCTGGAGGTATCACGCTACCTGACTTCAAACTATACTACAAGTCTACAATAATTAAAACAGCATGATACTGTTACCAAAACACAGATATAGACCAATGGAACAGAATAGAGGCCTCGGAGGCAATGCCACACATCTACAATCATCTGATCTTTGGCAAACCTGACAAAAACAAGCAATGGGGAAATGATTCCCTGTTTCATAAATGGTGTTGGGAAAACTGGCTAGCCATGTGTAGAAAGCAGTATCTGGACCTCTTCCTGACACCTTACCCTAAATTTAACTCCAGATGGATTAAAGACTTAAACATAAGACCTAACACCATAAAAACCCTAGGAGAAAACCTAAGCAAAACCATTCAGGACATAGGCATAGGCAAGGACTTCATGATTAATAGCATTTTCAAATGAACAGATCATTAGGCAAATTGATCATTAATTAACTGGCATTAAGCAAATTTGCTTTAGGTGGACTTGCTTTCTTCTAATTCAATATATCTGAGACAAATACAGATACTTTATTTGAGCTCAATTTCAAAAGTAGCACAAAAAGTCTTTGTAAGTGTTGAGCTTTTTTTTTTTCCATATCAAAATGAAAAGGATTGGGTAATAGCCACTAAAACATCAAATCAATAAAGTAATTTAGGTTGTGCTTTTAACAAACTCATCTGAATAATCCATTTCTTTACATAATGAAGTGTAATACATGGGATATTTTGAAATAATTTTTGACAAGCAATGGTACCAAGTCTGCAGAATTTTTTTTAATCATAATAGTGTCTTTTCTCATCAAAATGTCATTAAAATCTAGAATCTCAGCAGAACATGTGTGAAATATTTTGTAATATACACTATTCTTAAGAAGAAGGATATGTTTCTACTTTGTCCTATGCAATTTAAACATTCCCAAATAGATTGGCCCTGTTTATGTGCATTGATTTAATTTAGTTTTGAGACATTTGTGGAATAATTATAGTTAGATCTAATTTTCCTTATTTGCCTAAACACAAAGTTTTTATTTTAACAAACCAAAAACAGACTACACTGTAGACTTGAAATCAAAGACAGACAAAACAAGACAGAGAGAGGGACAGAGAGAAAATGAGACCTGAAATTTTCAGGGTTACCTAAATATTCCCTCCAGTGATTATGTTGGAGGGAATATAATATACTTAAATCATGTTGCGTTTGTTCTCTACAGAATGCTTTCTCTGAGTTAATTAATTCTAGATATATGTTCTTATTGCCTACTTTCTAAAATTGTCACTAAAAGAAACCAACAGTTCAGTAATGAGTAACCCATAGAGCCTTCCAAGAGATATGCTCTACAGCTTAATATAATGCAGTGATGAGAAACACGAAAAAAAGAACTCTAAGCACCTGAAACACAGCCTGCTGTGATTAGACCTTATTTTTCCACTGCTTCTGGAAGATGTACTATCTACTTGATCTGTCTACCTTTAATGCTAATCTTTTAAATGCAATGCTCAGTGAGTGTCACTAGGTTCATCTGTAATAATATCCAAAGCTATTTTAAACTAATGATTTTATAAAGACAGAAGAAATGATTCATGGAAAATATCATAAATTTTAATATAAAATAAGAATTATGTGCAGTTAATTTGATTAAAATTAAGTATTTAAAAAGCTGTATCTACTGTATTTCCTCACTGAGAATCACTGGGGTTGCTGTAAAATGTATTGCTATACTGTCCTCTTCTTTTTGGTTACTCTGCTTTTAATATTTTCTTCAAGAGAACTGTGTTTGGATGCTCTGCTTGAGGCTACTAAGAAAATTCCCAAGGAATAAACAATGGAAGATGAATATTTGACTTTTCTGTTTTGTTCATGAGCTGTTCAAAAAATGAGTTCTTTGCATCATTGCTTTCTATTCTTCAAAATAATATAACATTAAAATATAAAATAATATACATTTAAAGGAATAAAACTTGAGGTTAATTTTTTATCGATAGACCTAATAAAGTAAAAATTGCAGAGAGAAATACAGCTAGTTAAAACCACAAGGCAACATAAAGGGTTCAGTCTGTTTTTACTGAAGGATATAAAGGGAATGGTGCTTCATAAACAATGAGATTTGAAAGCCTTTTCAGGAAAAGATTGATTTTCACACTCAATGTTTATAAACAGCCTTTTGGAAGACAGAAATCAAACTACATCACGTCATAACACAAGACAATCTAAATGTAGCTGCCACCACAGGACATCATGAAAACCCTCCAAGGGTAGTGTGATGCTTCCAGCTTCATTCTTTTTGCTTAGGATTGTCTTGGCTATGTGGGATCTTTTTTGGTTCCATATGAATTTTAAAATAATGTTTTCTAATTCTGTGAAAAACGTCAATGGTGGTTTAATGAAAATAGCATTGAATCTATAAATTATTTGGGCAGTAGAGCTATTTTCATGATATTGATTCTTCATATACACCAGCATGGAATGTTTTTTCATTTGTTTGTTTCGTCTCTGATTTGCTTGAGCAGTGGCTTGTGGTTCTCCTTGAAGAGGTCCTTTACTTCCCTTGTTAGCTGTATTCCTAGGTACTTTATTCTCTTTGTAGCAACTGTGAATGGGAGTTATTTCAGAATTTGGCTCTCTGCTTCTCTACTGTTGGTATATAGGAATGCTAGCAATTTTTATACATTGATTTTTCATCCTGAAACAGCTGAAGTTGCCTATCAGCTTAAGAAGCTTTTGGGCTGAGAGGATGCATGGGGTTTTCTAGATATAGGATCATGCCATCTGCAAACAAAGATAATTTGGCTTACTCTCTTCCTATTTGAATATCCTTTATTATTATTATTTTTTATCTTGCCCAATTGCCCTGGTAAGAACTTCCAATACTATGTTGAATAGGAGTGGTAAGAGAGGGTATCCTTATTCTGCTAATTTTCAAGGAGAATGCTTAAAGCATTCATGCTACCTGACTTCAAACTATACTGCAAGCTACAGTAACAAAAGCAGCATGACACCAGTACAAAAACCGCCAAACAGACGAATGGAAAAGAATAGAAAATGCAGAAATAAGACCACACACCTACAGTAATCAGATCTTTGAAATACCAGATAAAAATAAGCAATGGGGAAGAGATTTTCTATTTAATAAATGGTACTGGGAGAACTGGCTAACCATATGGAGAATATTGAAACTGGACCTCTTCCTTACACCTTCTACACAAATTATCTTAAGGTGGATTAAACACTTAAATATAAAATTTGAAATTATAAAAACCCTGGAAGAAAATCTAGGCAATACCATTCAGGCCATAGCCACGGGCAAAGACTTCATGATGAAAATGCCAAATCAATTACCATAAAATCAAAAATTGACAAATGACATCTAATTAAACTAAAGAGCTTCTGCACAGCAAAAGAAACTATCATCAGAGTGAACAGAGAGCCTTCAGAATGTAAGAAAATTTTTGCAATCTATTCTTCTGACCAAGGTCTGATATACAGAGTCTACAAGAAACTTAAAAAAGTTTACAAGAGAAAGAAAAACAACTCCATTAAAAAGTGGGCAAAGGACATGGAAACACCAAAGAAGACATTTATGTGACCAACAAACATGAAAAAAATCTCAACAACACTGATCACTAGAGGAATGCAAGTTAAAACCGCAATGAGACACCATTTCATGACAGTTAGAATGGTGATTATTGAGAAGTCAGGAAACAACAGATGTTGGCAAGGACATGGAGAAAAAGGAATGTTTTATATTGTTGGTGGGAAGGTAAATTAGTTCGATCACTGTGGAAGACAGTGTGGTGATTTCTCAAAGATCTAGAAGCAGAAATACCATTTGACCCAGCAATTCTATTACAGGGCATATACTCTAAAAAATATAAATCATTCTGTTACAATGACAGGTGCATACATATGTTCATTGCAGCACTAATCACAAATAGGAAAGACATCGAATCAACCCAAATGCCCATCAATGACAGACTGGAGAGATAAAATGTGATACATATACACCATTTATTATTATGAAGCCATAAAAAGGAATGAGATCATGTCCTTTGCAGGCACATGGATGGAGCTGAAAGTCATTATCCTCAGCAAACTAACACAGGAACAGAAAACCAAGTACCACACATTCTTATTTATAAGTTGAAGCTGAATGATGAGAACACATGGACACACGGAGGGAACAGCACATACTGGGGCCTGTTGGGTGGAGCAGGGGGAGAAAGAACATCAGGAAGAATAGCCAGCTAATGGATGGTGAGCTCGATACCTCGGTGATGGGTTGATTTGTGCAGCCAACCACCATGGTACATGTTTACCTATGTAACAAATCTGCATATTCTGCACATGTACCCCAGAACTTAAAATAAAAGGTGAGGAAAAAAATGTAGTAAGATAGAATGTTAAGATGATCAGTTATAAAATCAATATAGTCCCCCAAAAATGAAAGCTTCCAAGGACCTTATTTTCTCCTAAATCCTCCCCACTAACTAACCACTAAACGAATCTCAAGATTTGACAGTTAAAAACTATAAATGAATTTTCCCTGGCTTTTTAACAGAATTTCTCTGGAATATAAATGACATGGGAAAATTTATAGAAAAGACTATGACAAGCAAAGTATGAAAAAAATTAAATCTAGAGAAGAGTACTTCAATGTATCCAAATGATTAAAATGCATCTGATGAAAACATATCATTCTTATCATGTTTACAACTAGTATATGATGTGTTTGTCAACTGAACTGTGAACTCTAGGAGATTTTATGTTTATTAATTTCTTAAATGGCTAAGCATATTACAATGCCTTAAATGCTATTTGAGACCCAGTAAATAACTATTGAATGAAAAAGCAAATATTAAATAGATTAGTAATTTTAAAGTTACTAATCTTAAAGCTTTTCGATCAGTTCAGTAGCAAATGAATTCAGCTGATGCTTGAGTTTGTACCCAGCAGTCTTAATTCTACCCATACATTTACCCATCCAATAATTCACCAATTGAGAACAAATTATTGAGAATCTAATGTGTTCAAAGTACTACAATAATTAAAGAACAAATATAACAATAAAATAAATAGACAAGACCTATTCTCTTACTGAGCTTAAAATTTATCAGAAAAAAAATCCCAAATCACTACAAAAAATATGATTAAAATGGAGCTAGCAAAATGTATTGAGAACAGAAACAATAGGAAGACTTAATATAGCTTTAGCTGAAATCTAATGGATGAATTGGAGGTAGCCATTTGCAACTGTAGAGAGAGTTTTTATAGCAAATGGTGGAAATACATATAAAGGCTTGGATGGAAGGAGGGGCTTCATTAATCTCAGGAACTGAAAACGATTTAATACAAATGGGATATGGGGATAGGTATAGGTATAGCAAAGCAAGGGACTGATGAAATGATGATGAATTAATTGGAAAAGAATATTGTAAGACAAGAATATTTTATTCCATAGGCAATGACATATTTTATAGATAATACATTATTCCTAATACTTTTTAACTATTAAGCTGTTGCCAACACATGAACATACAACAACCATTTACATAAAATACATATGTAATTCCCATGCATCAATTGTTATGTTAATAAATTCTCAGGCTTTCTGATGGAGAAATTAGCATAAGTATCTCATCACAATGTAGAAAAGTTTTTAGAAACAAACCAAACTATTTTGCAAAGACAATTTAGCAGCTGTCAAATGAAAATGATTATTGGTCAAAATCAGTGGGGGTCTGATTCAGACTAATAATATAGAGGCTCAATGTATGTAAGTGACACATCAGAACCCCAAGTCTCTCTACTATTTAAATAAAGTTTTCAGGCAAGACAAGGCTCATGATAATTCTTTCCATATCATTAGAAAAATTATTGTGCAACATTTTAGGTTAACAGACTCTGCTTACCCAAAAGGCATGTAAATTTCCTGAGGAATGATATAGTGTCAGGTCTCCATGTGTAAGCCTGGACTCAGAAAGTCTGAAGACCTTTCTGCCTCTGCTGATTCTCCCCTCCCCTCCACCTGTGTTCACCATTGTCCCTAATCATCCAGGGGAGCTTCCCCTAACAAGCCTCTCACCCCACCCTGCCATCTTAACTATTCTTATAATAATGTGAATGCCTCTTACCCCATCCTGCCATCTTAACTGCTCTTATGATAATGTGGATACTCCTCACCCCACCCTACCATCTTAACTACTCTTCCACCTTACCCCACCCACCACTGTAACTGAACGTGAGTAATGTATACTCCTTGCGCCTACCCACCACCACTGTAGCTGATCTTACTCTGCAACATCCCCATCCCCCAAAAAGAAAAAAAATTACCCCAACCTATAAAACCAATTCCCATCCTTACCCCCTTTGCCTGTCCTTTCTCGGATTCAGCCTGCTCACACCCAAACGAGAAATAAAATGGCATTGTCACCCTCACCAAGCCTGTTTGGAAGATCTCTTTATTAAATGAGTTTAATATTCGGTACTATTGGACGTGAATAGCACATAGAATGATACAAAATTGACACTGACTTCTGAAGATTTAAATGTACTCTGTGAAGAGGATGATTTTAATAAGCCATGGATAAAAGATATATACTAACGTTGATTTGCTAATTAAAAAATAAGTGAATATTTTGTGAATTTTTACATTTTATTCACATTGAAATAGTTGCAAACACACCAGAGATATTAAGTAATAAATGAAAGAAAACAAAGAACAATGTAATATATGAATCTAAAAATATGTAAATTTTTGCATATAAAATAGAAAGATCTCTATAACTTCATTTTATAAATTAATTTTTGACTTGATAAAGGCAGTTGACATATGTATTTTGTCATCTTAGCCTTTTTCTTCTATTTGTATTATTTCTCTTTACCCCTTCTAGTCTTCCTCTTTCTTTTACTATTACTTTAATAACTATAATCCATTATTATAATAATGACAGCAATCCTTCAGTGATTTGCTCAATATTTACTGTAAGCCTGGAATTGTTCTAAGCTAATGGCCTTAGAAAATTTTATTTAATTCTCAGAATAAACTTATGAGGTAAGAATTATTATTTTAATCTTCCACTGAAGTATCAGTCTAAAACAATTTAAATGGCTTTTCCAAGGTCACATAGTTGAAAAATACAGGGTTGGTCTTGATATCTAATTCTATCTTATTCCAGAGTTCATGTTCTTAGCTGCTTTAGTATTCTGCCTTCATCTGGCAAAATAGTTTAATTAAGGCCAAAAATGAACCAATGAATAGAGACAGGGAATGCACTCAAGAGTATAACAAGGAAAAAAGAAATAATACTTTAAAAATAACTTGTGAGTTTTCTGTATTGTTTGCTTGTTCATTTAATATTTCCTTTATTTGCAGGCTTATCACCTCAGACATGAAGGGAAGTGTTAGAACAATAACATCAACACAATGTTTTTATGCTAGGAAAAATATCTCTCTGGCAAACCAGAGAGGAATTAGATGGAGAAAGAACATGCAGAGCTGTTGTTTGGTGCCCTTTTAATGAACCCAGCACTTCCTATTTCCTTGCATCACAGCTCAGGTTTTGGAACGGAAAGACTCTTAACAGAAAACACATCATAATTTGAAGGACTCCAGAAACATCATGCTAGTGTGCTACCGGCCGTTGACTATGGAGGGGGTGTAATAGTCAATGATCCCACACATTTCATATCCTGTCATGTCCAATATGGCAGACACACTCCCCTAATAGGATAGTCATCACTGGTGGATACCCAGGAGAGAAACTACGCTGTACACTATAGTATGGTGAGAAGAAAGTGACCAGATTCTTCTACCTACCTGGAAGTGCTTATGGGCAAGTATGAAGAAGAAGCCTGGGTAGAATGCTGGATGTTGCAGTTCAGGTGTATTCTACAGCTCCAGAGTGTGGCAAATATCACCTTTATAAAATCCAAAGAAACACAGAGAACCAGTGACACCACAGAACACACCAACACAGAATACTCAAGAGCAGACCAGGTAAGTCCTCACTGGCGGACAGCTTAGAGCATGCAGTAAAAGATCAGAACTATGGAGAATCCCAATATAAGCATAAATTACTTTGTTCCTGAAGGCAGATAATATCATGAAAGAGAGCGAGGGGAGACAGGATCATTTGAGAGAGGACGGAGAAATCTCTGATGGTGATTCCTCAAGGACCTAGAAATAGAAATTCCATCTGACCCAGCAATCCCATTACTGGGTATATATCCAAAGGATTATAAATCATTCTACTATAAGGACACATGGACACGAATGTTCATTGCAGCACAGTTTACCATTGCAAAAACCTGGAACCAACCTAAATGCCCATCGATGATAGATTGGACAGGGAAAATGTGGCACATATACACCATGGAATATTATGCAGCCATCAAAAACGATGAGTTCATGTCCTTTGTAGGGACATGGATGAACCTGTAAACCATCATTCTCAGCAAACTGACACAAGAACAGAAAATCAAACACCGCATAATGTAGTATTTACCCTAATGCCTGAATTAATCCAAAACAGACTCTTTTAAAGAGGAAACAAGTGAGTTATCTTTAATTCACTGGTACCTTTCTTCTCTCATGGGTCCATAAGTAACACACTGCTTCCGTTATTTCATGTATTTTGGGGGGCTGCCTCTTTTGCATCTTGCCTGACCAAGACCTGAACCTAACTGCTATCCCTGTTGGGGCCCTCTTATAGCTGTCTTCCTAGAAAAAAACAATTCAGATCAGACAAGAGATGCAAGGACTTCTGCCAGTATAAACAAGTTTCCTGTGAGAGGACACCTGTGAAAAACTTATTGTAAACATCCAAAACATAGTTCTTTAGATTCCCGGTCACAGCAGGGCTACGGATTATGACAACTCTCTAGAGAGAAACCCTGAGACAAAACTAGAAAAAAGCTACAGAAATTCTAGAAAATTTAAAATTACTTGCAGCAAAAAAAAAAAAAAAAAAAATTAAAAAAAAAAAGGAAGGCAAGTAGTTGTGTATATTTGGGTAGTACTGCATTCATTTTGACGAATCTGACTACCAAGAAAACAGCCACTCCTACTAGCTTAATATTCTAAACATGAGACTAATTCACTTAACTTTAATAAACAGTGGTCCATTATTATTTAAAATAATTATCTGTGTTCCTCTTTAAGAAGAGTAAAGCAAAAAGTCAATTCAATAATCAAATTAATCAATAAAATAAGAAGTACAGTCATTTTGACTCATCTACATTAAATGACTAAGATCATTTTTTATTCTGACTATTTATTTTCAAGTATAATATTCTAAAATGGGCATATGCCTAATGATATAAAGTAAAAATGTCAATCATCCAAGGAATAAGACCGTTACTCTCTCCAAAGTTTTTTTTCACCTCTTCACTGCTTATTAAACTTTTCATCAGAGGAAGAAAAAAAAAAAAGATTAAACTATAGCAGGTGACACGATAAAACCAATCAAATGAGTTACTTCCACACTTTCTACTTAAAAAATTAAAGAAATCAGAGACATAGATAATCCATATACTAAGCCTTCTCTAATTAGCACTTAGGTTGTATCAATTTATAAACAATGCAATCCTATAGATAATATCTCTTGAATAATATTCCAACTCTAATGGTTAAACAGATTTTATATGTAGAAAAGAGAAAAAATTAATTGAGACAATGCATTGTATAAAATTATACTTGCCATTGAAGGACAGCTCAAATGTGCTATCACAGAAAATAAGAACATTTATACCACCGGAAACACTCATGGAGGTATTGGTACAAGGAGTTTGTTAAACACACATTAAATATCTTCTAAACAAAACTAAGTAAGATAGATTAAGAAAACATTCTCTAATTTATTAAAAATTCATCTTAGCTGACATATTAGCCCTGCCTATTTTCTTAAAATCTATCCCTATTATTATCACAAAACCATGGCTAATAATTAATTTTAAAAATAAATGAAAGAAAAACTGAAAACAAAACAACCACTCAATGTGATTGTCCACTGCCCAGGCATGCATGTGTTAGACTCAGCAGTCTGTTGTTTTCCATCCTCCCCATTCATCTTTCTGTGGTACTGGGAACTACAACTGAAATAAAGGCAAATAGCAAGAAGTCTTTGTCCTGGTATTATTCCACTTCATCAGAATCAGCAGAGGCCTTATAGTTTATACACTACGATTGTGAGAACAAGTGTGGGGATGTGATGCAATGAGGTACTATAAAAATGTATCTTCTTATATAAAAGAGAATTAAACATATTGTTATTTTTTGTCTTGATGATCAGGGAAGTATAGGTTTCTGAATGTATATAGAAATTTTGAATTCTAGTAGCAGTGTGGAACACACGCAGTAAAGATCGTTACGTAAATCCTGAAGAAAACTCACTTTGTAATGAATTGTTGGGCTTTCTATCATTGTCAATAACAAACCTGATATACAAACTTTGAATGCAAATGTCCCAATTCGTACAAAGATCCTGAAATTAATTCTTGAACTAGCAGCAGGTTTGAAGAGCTTGCTCACACATTTAATATTCAACCAAAAACCTTGAAAGCAAAATTGTCCCATAGGTGTCTAGTAACCCCAAGTTTGTGATAATATGTTTTACCTCACAAAAAATTTTATTCTGGGGGAAAAAAATTCAAAATTCTGCATCTCTGATTTTTCTACAGACTAAAATTCTAAAAAAGACTCATAATCAAGGATTACTAAAAAATAAAAAAATGAGCTACTATGAATCAAAGTCAATATAAACAGCAAATGTCTTTGAACCACAAAATATTTTATATATTAGAATATTTGACACATAATATAGAATAATATGTCTGAACTAGACAGCATGGTTAATTTCACAAAAAAGAGTATTCATCATGAAACTGTTTTCAGACAACAAAGAATTTTAACAGGAAAATACGTCTTTTATTCTTAAAAACTGAATTATAGAATTTTTTCTCAGCAGCTGATTAGAGAATCATGAGATAATTGGTGGACTAAAATTAGATCTGTAGACAATAATCATTGAAAAGGGTGATTCAAAAAGTTAAACATTTGAAAGAAAATGTAAGTAATATATAGTTAAAATGAAAAGTTCCAACATATGTCTACTTTAAATTCCAAGATGATGGGTTACAGAATATTTTGGAGAAATAAGATATGCAAAAATACTAACTACAAATTTTAGAGTTGATAAAAGAGTGACCCCAAAGATACGAGAAGTTCACTATATACTAAACAGACTAAGTAAAATAAAAAAATTAATCTAAACATATGTAAATTGGAGTGAAATGCCACATCACCAGGGACACCAACAGTGTCCCTGTTTAAGCAGATGGAAAGGACAGATAGATAGTTTACAAATCAATGGTTGACAGGATACTTACCTGAAGCAACAAAAATAAATATCTTAAGAGGGCAAAAGAAACAGGTGTCAGCTGAAGACTGGGTATACAGTAGATATAACCTTATTAATATGTAGTAGTAAATACTAATTTCTCTTTGATATACTAGTATATAAAGAATACTAGTATATTTATTTACTGGTACATATATTTAGTATATATTTATATACTAGTATATGATTTCTATTTTACATACTAGTATAAAGTAGAAAGCAAATATGCTTTAAAAAAACTTTGAAAAAGTCTATTACTAACATATTTTTGCTAAACCAACTTCTAACTTCTCAAACAAGATGAGAAATTATCCTAGAAGTAAATCCTAAAATGGAAACAAACAAATAAGCAAAGATATAATGAAATTATTAATGTGTAGACAGATTTGAATAAGCAGTATGTGTATTAAATGTTATGCAGATAATTTCTGAATTAAGGTATTAAGTAGAAATTAGCCTTAAAACACTGGAGATTATTAGGTTATTAAGGAGGAACAGAACTACCAGAATTAAGTGTTCTAGTGTCCTTGTACACAGAGGAGAGAGATTAAAATATTGTTTTGCATTTAATAACTTATGTTTGCAATTAAAAAAACTTAATAGTAAACTTGGAAAGAACATGAAATAATGTTTTAAATAGCAAAAGAGAAAATAGTAAGAAAAAAAAAAACTAACAAATAGAAAAACTCATCAAATAAGCAAGCCAGGAAGGAAAAGAAATATTTAAATTGAGACAAATAGAAGTTTAACATTAAAAATCAGGACAATTGTATCCTAATAAACAGAAGTAGCCAAATATAAAGTCAGAGCTTCTAGAACTGCATATAAAATTATATTTTGTGTCATATGAAAGGAGAGGAGGTTAGCATTCCCCTTGACAAGGTTGGAAGAGGCCCTTGGGTCTATCTTGGGTCTTGGATACTGTGTAGCTTAAGAAAAAACACTTAACCTCTCTGAACTTCAATTTTTTCTCTACTTTAGATGTTTCTAAGCAGTACTTCCAGTATCAAACAAGGTAATTAACTTAAAAATAAAAAATAAAAAGAGCTCTTACAATATAAAGAATCACTCTTATGATATATTCTCTAGAGATAAGTATTTTCCTACAGTATAAACACAAATGCTCTAACAGTTTATATATTAAAAACAAACATATGAATTAATAGATGTATAACCAGTATACTGTAACTAGCTACAGTTTGAGTTATTTGATAATATAATAAAATTTTGATAATGCATCTCTAAATCAATTAATTAAATGCTTACAAGTGCTATTGACATCTAAAATATAAAGACGAACCAAAGACAGAGGATGGCAAAGCTTTTCTGTGAAGGGTCAAGTGGTAAATATTTTTTTTCTTTATGGGCCAAATGGTTTCAGCCCCCATTTTTCGACTTGGTTGCTGGAGTATGACAGCAGACATAGACCATGTATAAACATGAATGAGCATGGCTATGTCTCAATAATATTTCATTTAAAAACACAGGAGATGGGCCAAAGTTGGTCTGTAGGCCTTTGTTAATAACCTCTAACCTAAGATATAGGGAGAAATTTTCAAAACAATGAAGGGAAAACATATAAAAAGTCAGTATGGCCCAAAGAAATCTCAAGATAGAGACAAAGTGATCAATTCATTTGATAAAATTTTAAATCCACCAGGAAGATACATCCATACCCTTGAACATATCTAATAGATGAGCCTTAAATGATACATATTATTACATACTTTAACATCTCTAAAGTAAGGATGAATTTCAACGTCTATGGAATTTCATAGTTGCCGGTGACCAGGCGCAATCATGACAAAGATGTCATTGTTAGACTGTGTATAAACTTAATCCGTGTATTAGTCTGTTTTCATGCTGCTGATAAAGACAAACCTGAGACTGGGCAATTTACAAAAGAAAGAGGTTTAATGGACTTATAGTTTCACGTGGCTAGGGAGGCCTCACACTCTTGGCGGAATGTGAAAGGCATATCTCACATGGCGGCAGAGAAGAGAAAAAAGCTGGTGCAGGGAAACTCCTCTTATAAAAACCATCAGATCTTGTGACATTTATTCACTATTACGAGACCAGCACCGGAAAGACTTAGCCCCATTACTCAATTACCTCCCATCGGGTCCCTCCCACAACATGTGGGAATTCAAGATGGGATTTGGGTAAGGACACAACCAAACCACCTCATTCTGCCCCAGGTCCTTCCAAATCTCATGTCCTCACATTTTAAAATCAATCATGTTTTATCAATAGTTTTGCAAAGTCTAAACCCACTTTCGTATTAACTCAAAAGTCCACAATCCAAAGTTTCATCTGAGACAAGGAAGTCCTTTCTGTCTATGAGCCTTTAAAATCAAAAGCAAGTTAGTTCATCCTAGATACAATGGTGGTACAGGCATTGGGTAAAAACAACCATTCCAAATGGGAGAAACTGGCCAAAACAAAAGGGACTGCAGGTACCACGTAAGTCTGAAATCCAGCAAGACAGTCAAATCTGAAAGTTCCAAATAATCTCCTTTGACTCCCTGTCTCACATCCAGGTTATGTTGATGCAAGAGATGGGTTCCCATGGGCTTGAGCAGCTCTGCCCCTGAGGCTTTGCAGGGTACAGCCTCCTTCCCAGCTGCTTTCACGGGCTGGTGTTGAGTGTCTGAGGCTTTTCCAGGCATATGGTGCAAATTGTCAGTGGATCTACCATTCTGGGGTCTGGAGGATGGTGGCTCTTTTCTCAGAGCTCCACTAGGCAGTGACCCAGTAGGGATTCTGTGTGGGCGCTACAACCCCACATTTCCTTCCACACAGCCCTAGCAGAGGTTCTCCATCAGCAAACACCTGTTCCTGCAGCAAACATCTACCTGGGCATCTAGGAGATTTCATACATCCTTTGCAATCCAGGTGGAGGTTCCCAAACCCCAGTTCTGGATTTCTGTGCATTTGCATGTTCAACACCATGTGGAAGTGGCCAATGCTCAGGGCTTACACACTCTGAAACCGTGTTCTGAGCTCTGCACTGGCCCCTTTCAGCCATGGCTGGAGTTGCCGGGGTGCAGGGCACCAAGTTTGCAGGGCACACAGTGCACGGGGACCCTGGGCCCCCACACAAAACCACTTTTTCCTCCTTGGACTCTGCTCCTGTCATGGAAGGGACTCCTGTGAAGACCTCTAAAATTTCCTGGAGATGTTTTCCCCATTGTCTTGGTGATTAACATTCAGCTCCTTGTTACTTATGAGGATTTCTGCAGCCGGATTGAATTTCTTCTCAGAAAATGGAATTTTCTTTTCTATCACATTGTCAAGTTGCAAATTTTCCAAACTTTTATGCTCTGATTTCCTTATAAAACTGAATGCCTTTAACAGCACACAAAGTCACCTCTTGAATGCTTTGTTGCTTAGATATTTCTTTCACCAGATACCCTCAGTCATTCTCTCAAGTTCTAAGTTCCACAAATCTCTGGGTAGGGGCAAAATGCCATCAGTCTCTTTGACAAAACATAACAGGAATCACCTTTGCTCCAGTTCCCAACAGGTTTCTCATCTCCATCGGAGAACACCTCAGCCTGGATTTCTTTGTCTTTATTATTATCAGCATTTTGATCAAAGCCATTCAACAAGTCTCTAGGGAGATCCAACTTTCCCACATTTTTCTGTTTTCTTTTGAGCACTCCAAGCTGTTCCAGCCTCTACCTGTTACCCAGTTACAAAGTTGCTTCCACATGTTGGGGTATCTTTTCAGCAGCACCCCACTCTCCTGGTACCAATTTACTGTATTAGTCTGTTTTCACATTGCTGTTAAAGCCATACCGGAGACTGGGCAATTTATAAAAGAAAGAGGTTTAATGGACTAACAGTTCCACATGGCGGGGAGACCTCACAATCATGGCAGAAGGTGAAAGGCACGTCTCACATGGCTACAGACAAGAGAAAAGAGCTTGGGTAGGGAACTACTCTTTTTAAAATCATCAGATCTCATGAGACTTATTCACTGTCATGAAAACAGCACAGGAAAGATGTGTCCCCATGATTTAATTACTTCCCTCTGGGTCCCTCCTGTAACACATGGAAATTCAAGAAGAGATTTGGGTGGGGACACAGCCAAAAGCATATCAATTATTTATCCTGTTGGCATAAATGGACACCTTGAAACCCCTTAAAGTTCCAGTTCAGAAGCCCTGTAAGAACCATTTGAAGAAATAACATAAGTCACAATTGTCTAAAAACCTTCTGTTGTCACAATAAATTGTCATTATCCCAACTGGAGAAATGAGTGCCAGTAGTTTGACAATGTTTCTTCGGACATTAACGCTGTACTATTCTAATAAATACTTCATTACCATATTCCAAAATATTGTGCAATACTTCATAGAAGGTGAATATGAAATGAAAAAATAAACATTGAAAATGTGAAAAATGAAATTCAAAGTATTTAAGAATTAGTTATACTTAATTTATTTGGTTATGTTATCCTTTTTATGTATACATAAGTGTGATATGTAATTTTTAATAGTAATTATTATTAAATTAGTAGTTTATTATTAACATAATAACTAACAGTGTTCATTTACTCAAAGTGGTACATAAAGTGATCTATATTATAATATGTGATGTCTAAAACGGAATAAAATAGGAAACCTAAAAATTGATACAACTGCAGGGCAAGATTGACAAATCCACCACCACAGTGCATTTCAAAATGCCTCTTGTATTGATTGATTTGTCATAAGCAGCACAAAAAAATTAAAGATACAATATACTTGTTCAGCATAATTAACTGGTTTACCTTAATTGATGTATATTAACACTGCTAGTAAGAATTTAAAAATTATTTTCAAAGACCATTTACAAATATATTCAGCCTGAAAACCTCAGTAGAATTTTATGAAATAGGAAACAATATAAAGACATGAACAAACTAAATTGAAGCTTTATTAAATTAAAAAAAATTCTGATCAGATTGAACAATGAAAAAATAGTTTAAGGAATTTAAAAGGCATATATAATTTTTAAATTTCTTAAACTATCTTAACTGTATAATCACCACAGTTAATCAAATTCATTGAGAATTTAATATAGATATAAAATTTTACATAAAAAGATTCCTAGAGAATGCTTAATTTACAAAAATTGGCATGAGAAGAATTAGAAATCCTAAAATAACCTATAATAATAAAATAGATTGAATCATGTATTATAAGTCATCCTACAAATAAATTAATTCTGGTGATTTGATAGGTGAGTTCTTATGAACATCCAAGAAATACATCATTCTGGTAGATATAATATATTATAAAGAAGAAATAATTAGAAGACACACACCCCCATCTCATTTTCACTTGTCCCAGTACAGCCTTAACAGGAAAACTCTTCTGAAGTACAAAAGATGGTGTATAGCATAAAAAGTGAATAGTTCTTCATGGTATTTTCCATAAGTACATTAGATGATGTTTGTTCATACTTTAAAACATTGTTTTATGTAAACAATACTAAAATTTAAATGCATTGAGATCAACAGCACTGATAGTAAAGCTCTAAATTGTCTAAACTTTGTATTGTTCTCTATCTTATCAAAATTTCACCATTAGTAACAGAAAATTTGATACAGTTTTCAAGCAGGTCAATGATTTATAGTTTTGATCAATACATTTGGAAAAATCATATTTGAGAATACGAAAATATTTCCTACAATTATAAAAGTACAAAAAAAATGAACCAAAAATTTCTGGGTCTCTTTCAGCTGAATGTTGAAACATGATTGATATGGCTTGAAACAGAGATTTATGACACCTGCTGTTCCATGAATCAAAGATTTAGGACTAAGAATCAACAGGATATCAGTTTGAGGAAAGGAAGAAAATATGTAAGATAAAAATATACTGTATAAATTCTGCTCTCAGTCTGTTATTAGAAATTATTTTGTTTCTAGAATAGGGAGAAGAATACAACTTGTTTATAAAAATTAGTTTAATAGGTTCATATCTTTATGTCACATTTTTTAAATGTAATAATAATAAAGAATAAAAGTGACAGGAAAATCTGGAAGGAACTGAGATGTCCTGAAAGTGACTCACCATTTCAGTCATTTGAATATGGCATATTTAAACTTAGAGATATATTCCTATTTATTATGCACAATATAATGCTTTTGAAGTGTATATGTACATTGTGAGATGATTAAATCTAGCTAGTCAACATATGCATCAAATCACATAATTATCACATTTTTAAAAATTGTACTTTAGGTTCTCAGGTACATGTGCAGATCATGCAGGACTGTTGCATAGGTACATACATGGCAAGGTGGTTTATCATCTTCATCCCCTCATCACCTATATGTGGTATTTCTCCCCATGTTAACCCTCCCCACTCCCTGCTGTCCCTCTCCTAGCCTAGCTAGGGCTGACCGCAGTGTGTGATGCTCCCCTCCTTGTGTCCACGTGCTTTCATTGTTCAACACCCACTTGTGAGTGAGAACATGCGGTGTTTGTTTTTCTGTTCTTGTGTCAGTTTGCTGAGAATGGTGGTTTCCAGATTCATCCATGTCCCTATGAAGGACATGAACTCATCGTTTTTTATGGTTGCATAGTACTCTCTGGTGTATATGTGCCACATTTTCTTTATCTAGTCTATCTTTGATGGATATTTGGGTTGGTTCCAAGTCTTTGCCATTGTAAACAGTGCTGCAATGAACACACGTGTGCATGTGTATTTATAATAAAACAATTTATAATTCTTTGGATATATACCCAGTAATGGGATTGCTGGGTCAAATGGAATTTCTATTTCTAGGTCCTTGAGTAATCGCCATACTGTCTCCCACAATGGTTGAACTAACTTACACTCCCTCCAGCAGTGTAAAAGTTTACCTATTTCTCCACATTCTCTCCAGCATCTGCTGTCTCCAGATTTTTTAATGATTGCCATTCCAGCTGGCGTGATGATATCTCAATGTGGTTTTGATTTGCATTTCTCTAATGACCAGTGATGATGAGCATGTCTTCTTTTGAAAAGTGTATGTTCATGTCCTTTGCCCACTTTTGAATGGGTTTGTTTGCTTTTTTCTTGTGAATCTGTTTTAGTTCTTTACAGATTCTGGATATTAGCACTTTGTCAGATGAGTAGATTGCAAAAATTTTTTCTAATTCTGTTGGTTGCCAGTTTGCTCTAGCGATTGTTTCTTTTGCTTTACAGAAGGTCTGGAGTTTAATTAGATCCCATTTATCTATTTTGGCTTTTCCTATCATTGTTTTTGGTGTTTCAGCCATGAAGTCCTTGCCTAAGCCTATGTCCTGAATGGTTTTGCCTAGGTTTTCTTTTAGGGTATTTATGGTGTTAGGTCTTATGTTTAGATCTTTAATCCATCTGGAGTTAATTTTAGTGTAGGGTGTCAGAAAGGGGTCCAGTTTTCTGCTCATGGCTAGCCATTTTCTGCTTTCTGCTCATGGCTAGCCAGTTTTCCCAACACCATTTATGGAACAGGGAATCCTTTCCCCATTGCTTGTTTTTGTCAGGTTTGTCAAAGATCAGGTGATTGTAGATGTGTGGTGTTGCTTCTGAGGCCTCTGGTCTATGTCTCTGGTTTGGTACCAGTACCATGCTGTTTTGATTACTGTGGCCTTGTAGTATAGTTTGAAGGCAGGCAGAATGATGCCTCCAGCTTTGTTCTTTATGCTTAGGATTGTTTTGGCTATGTGGGCTCTCTTTTGATTCCATATGAAGTTTGAAGTGGTTTTTTCCAGTTCTGTGAAGAAGGTCATTGGTAGCTTGATGGGGATAATATTGAATCTATAAATTACTTTGGGCAGCACGGCCATCTTCACAACATTGACTCTTCCCAACCATGAGCATGGAATATTTTTCCATCTGTTTGTGTTCTCTCTTATTTCCTTGAGCTGTGGTTTGTAGTTCTCCTAGAAGAGGTCCTTTACATCCTTTGTTAGTTGTATTCCTAGGTATTTTATTCTCTTTGTAGATCCTTTGTTAGTTGTATTCCTAGGTATTTTATTCTCTTTGTAGCAATTGCGAATGGGAGTTCGCTTTTGATTTGGCTCTCTGTTTGTCTGCTATTGGTGCATAGGAATGCTTGTGATTTCTGCACATTGATTTTGTACCCTGAGACTTTGCTGAAGTTGCTTATCAGTTTCAGGAGATTTTGGGCTGAGACGATGGGGTCTTCTAAGTACACAATCATGTCATCTGCAAATAGAGACAATTTGGCTTCCTCTTTTCCTAATTGAATACCCTTTATTTCTTTTTCTTGCCTGATCGCTCTTGCTAGAACTTCTAATACTATGTTGAATAGGAGTGGTGAGAGAGGACATCCTTGTCTTGTGCCAGATTTCAAAGGGAATGCTTCCAGTTTTTGCCCATTCAGTATGATATTGGCTGTGGGTTTGTCATAAATAGCTTTTATTATTTTGTGATATGTTCCATCAATATCTAGTTTATTGAGAGCTTTTAGAATACAGGGATGTTGAATTTTGTCGAAGGCCTTCTCTGGATCTATTGAGATAATCATGTGGTTTTTGTCTTTGGTTCTGTTTATGTGATGAATTACATTTATAGACTTGCATATGTTGAACCAGCCTTGCATCCCTGGGATGAAGCCTACTTGATCATGATGAATAAGCTTTTGATTTGCTGTTGCATTCAGTTTGCCAGTATTTTATTGAAGGTTTTTGCAATATTTGTTCGGGAAAATTAGGCCGGATTCTGCAATGGCAGCTACCCTTCCCCCCTGCCAAGCTTGTTCGTTCCTGGTCACTCTTTAACTGATGTTCTGGGTGAGAAACTCTGAAGGGAGAGTTTTTTAGCCTGCTAGGCTTTGTCAGGGGAGCCCATCCTGCCATATGGCCTGTTTCCCAGCATTCAGTTCCCTTTCTTTCGGGGGGGGAGGGCGGGTAGCTCCATCCCTCCGGCTTTTTTTCTTTCTCAGTGTCAACCAGCACTTCCACTTAGATCTATACTGACAGCCCTGGCGCTGGCCGAAGTTGCTGTTCTTCCCTGTTCAGGCAGCTCGCTGAGGCTTTTCAGCCCGGCAACGGTCTCCTGTTTTGTGGGTTGTAGAGGGCTTGGGTAGAGTGCTGTACCTGAACTGAAGTCCCAGAGGGGGAGATCCCCCAGTCCTCCCGTCAGTTGCAGGCACCACCTGGGTGGGGCAGTGCCCTACCTTGCCTCAATTTTCCCTATTTTGTTTTTACCCACTGTCCAACCAGACCCACAAAATGAACCTGGGACCTCGTTTGGAATTGTAGAGACCACTCGGCTTCTTCGTATCTCTCTCTGGGAGCTGAGTTCCGAGCTGCCTCTTATTGGCCATCTTAGGACCTCCCCTACATAATTAACACATTTCTTGAGAAAACACTTACATGCACACTGTAAGCATTTTCCAATAATAAAGTATAGTATTACTTATAGTTACTATGTGGTACAACAGAACTTGTGAATGTATTCCTCTTATTGTTAGAAAAAGAAAAATTTCTTATCCATTGAGGAACATCTCCCTGTCAACCAAACCACTTCAGCCTCTGGTAAACACCATCCACTCTTCTATGAGATAACTTTTTTACATTCCATTGATGACTATGTTTGTCTTTCACTTAACAGAATGTCCTCCATGTTTATCTATGTTATTGTAAATGAGACCTTGGCCTTTTTTAAGTGCCTGAGTCATATTCCATTCTGTATAAAAAAATATAAAATTTACCAACAAAGAAAATCCCACAATCTGATGGCTTCACTGTTAAATTCTATCAATTTTTTATTGTTGTTACTGGTTCAGTTTCCTTACTTGTCATTGGTTCATTTAGATTTTCTATATTTTTTTAATTCTGTCTTGGCAGATTATATGCATCAGATAATTTATCTGTTTCCTCTAAACCATCCAATTTGTTGGCTTATAATTGTTTATAATCATTTCTTTTCATCTTTGGCATTTTGTCGTATCAGTTGTAATGTTTTCTGTTTTATTTCTAATTTTATTAATTTGAGTGTTCTTTCTTTATAATTACTCTGGCTAAAATTTGTTATTTTTATTCATCTTTTGAAAAAACAACTCAGTTTGAGTGTTCTCAGGTTTTTGTGTTTTTTTTTTTTTCCTTTTTTTAACACTTCCTACACACTTTCTGAGAGCATATAGTGTTGTTACTATTGGTAGTTTGTCATATTTTAGGTTTCACAGTGATGCCTTGTCACTTAGTTTTGTTTCAAATGTTTTCTGTAAATTTCTAAGTTTAATTGCTTTGTCAGATTTTGTGGGTGGATTTGGGAATATTGGAGAACTACAGTGCTGCAGACATCTTCCCTGATATATCTTGAATATACTGATTTCAATAAAGCTTCAATAATTTCCCTTCTTCCAGATTTCACTAATGTACCACACACTATTCTTTATTTTCAAGATTCTTATAAGATATATTAGGTATAAAATACATATTAAGAATCTTTACCAAGATTCTGAAGATATATTAGGAAGGAATATTAGTGCAATCAACTTGGGATAAGATGAGGTAAAGAAAATGATTGTGAGTTTTCTTGCCTGGTAGTTTATAGAAGTGTTTGTAATTGTCAGGTAGTACTGGACTATAAAAGATGATTATAAGAGGTGGTGGAATAACAGTCACCAGTCGTTTAGTAAACAGTTTTGAATTCCCATGAGAGGCAAGAAATGTTTAAGGCAGACTTATTACTAGACTAAGTGGATTAAGGGAGAAAGCTTTGAAGAATATGTGAAGCACAGTCTTCTACCAGTCTACCGAAGAAACAAGATATGAGTAAACAGAATATCTTTTCCAAAAGACATTTTAAACAGAGTTGATTTTACAAGTCAAAATGACAGACAGTATCTAAAACGTTGGAATTTTATGAAATCTGAAAATAATCATCATCATCACAACTTGACAAAAGCATTGTGCCATATGTTCTTATGTGCTTTATGTTGTTGAAGCTTTGAAATTATCCCATAAAGTAAGTATTATCCCAATTTTGTGGGTGATAAAGGTTAAATGACTCACCCTAGGTCTCACAGTTTGAAAGTGGTAGAGTATTTTTTGAATACCAACCACTTAACTGGACATAACACAGTGAATTTAACCATAGGAAACTACTTGACAAAAAGGTAAATAAATAAACTTCTAACTCAAAACACAAAACCTTTTTAACAGGTGAAATAAAGCACAAATTATAAATAACAGTAAGCAAAGATTTAAAAGTTTGATTTAAAACCACAAGGTTGTGTCAATAATCCTAGGTTGTAGCTTAAAATAGGTTTTGACCCAAGTAAGAAAATTGGTCCCTGTTATGGAAAAGCATGCCAGATGATTTTGGAAGAGACATTGAAATAAGGTAACTTACAAAATAGCATAAAATTAATTTTCCTGTGATCCAGCTTTACCATGTCTGACTATATAAATGATTTTTAATAATAATTTTCAATAATTATTTGATTATACTAAACCTACTCTGTAAGTCTTCATTTATCTTTCTTGGGTTGTAAACTTTGTCTTTAAAAAAATGTTTCTACAAGGATTATCTGCTCCTAAATTCATTTCTTCACATTTAAGTGTTCTAGGTTAGCTCAGGTTAATGATCTATTAGCATAAAATTTCACTTCTTATACCTAATTTAAAAGATATACTATCTGTTCTTGTCTAAACCTTTACAAATACTAGCTAACATAATTAGTTTTCTGTTAAAGATGACTTTGTAACATTCCGTGAGGTCTTATCTGTTGTCATGCTCTTAGGGCTTACCTCTAAAGCCTGGTAGTTTATTGTAAAATCATTCACTTGGTCTCTATTTTGAAAAAAAGAATGAAGAATTCAAATTTTACAAACGGAAACTTGATATGTGATAAACAAATTATCTGAAAGCCTGAGACCCTTTCTTGGCAATCACAAGAGGGAATTATTTGACCTACAAATGCCTCTTTCTGCTGTCTAACCTTACTG
This sequence comes from Alouatta palliata, assembly GCA_004027835.1. Classification (NCBI taxonomy): domain Eukaryota; kingdom Metazoa; phylum Chordata; class Mammalia; order Primates; family Atelidae; genus Alouatta; species Alouatta palliata. The sequence continues at coordinate 72,826 of PVKV010009123.1, forward strand.
GCAAGTTTGGCAGGTGTTTGTTCTATTTTCTTTGTGCTTTCTTTACCATTAAAAAAATGGCAGAGATTTACTTCTATCTCTAAACTTTTATTTGATCATAGACTATTTTTAACTCAACTCAGTCAATTTCCATTTTAAGAGTGACGCAGCCGGGCGCAATGGCTCATGCCTGTAATCCCAGCCCTTTGGGAGGCCAAGGCAGGCAGAGCAGCTGAGGTCAGGAGTTTGAGATCAGCCTGGCCAACATGGAGAAACCTCATTTCTACTACAAATACACAAATTAGCTGGGTGTGGTGACACGTGCCTGTAGTCCCAGCTACTTGGGAGGCTGAGGCCAGAGAATCACTTGAACCCAGAAGGTGGAGATTGCAGTGAGCTGAGACTGTGACACTGCACTCCAGCCTGGGGAACAAGACCCAAAACTCTGTCAAAAAAAAAACAAAAAACAGTGATGCAATTGCCACCAAAACTTATGAATTAGAAAGGAGAAGTGGAAAGAGAAAAGCGTTATTAAGAGCATAATATGTGCATGGCATTGTACAAGGTACTCAGAGAATTTTGTTAGTCCTCAGAAAAACCCTGCAAGTGGCAATAGCTATTATCTATCATTTATATGTGTGTACGTGTGTGTGTAGGTGGTTGTGTGGGTGGGTGTGACACTTCAAAAAGTAATCTCTTTTCAAGTTTTTCTAACTAAAAAATCTATATTTTTGCCTCTATATCATATTATACTGTTTGAATGCACAATTTGGAAGATTAGAAATCCATTTCTGCATGCCTCGATGTGGCTGTATCTTCAAGACAGAGTCCCTGATTGATATATCCATGAAAGAAGCAGGAGAAGGACTTGAGGATCTCGTGGGTCTCATGATCTTTGTAGTTATAGCTCCTGCTCTTTGCAGGTGAGATAGTTGTGGAAAGAGGAAGGGATACACACAGCCGTCTCTGCTGGTGAGTGGAGCTAGCACACTTTTCAATTTGCATATTTTCAAACTCACATCAACTCTAGGAGATACTTTGTCTTCCATTTTAGAAAAGATATAACAGCAGATCAGGGAATTTAAGTAACTTGCTGCTGTAGTTTTGTTCTGTTTGAACTTTGCCCAGGTGAAACTACATTTTCCAGTATTCCTTACTTGTGTGGTTCTAGTTTAGGCTTGGCTACGGGGAAAGATGAATTTGAGATTTAGAAGGTGGGACTGAAGCACTAGCCACTACTCTCTGAAATTCAGCATAGAGTGTCCGGTGCTGCTGAAGCTCACACACATTTTCCGTGATCTGCTGGCTCATTCTGTAAGCACAGGGCCAGCTCACAGCAACTCCAGCTCTGCATTCAAGTGTCTTTTTTCATGCCAAGTCCTGGGACAGGCATTTGTGTGATTCATGATGAAGGTTAACATTTTATTCAGTGGGTCACAGAGGTTGGAGACAGTGAAAGACAGAGGCAGGGTCCACTTTGCCTTTGTGAGTCTTGGTTTCTCCCTATGTCCCAGTTGTCTTTGTTTTCCCACTTCAAGTTCAGTTTTTCTTCCTAATTGCAAGCCCTGCCAACCTACACTGACTGGAAAACTGCTAAAGACACAGAAGTTACAACGTTCCATAGTCATCTGCATCGCATCGGCACTCATGATTATGTAAGATCAAATCTCATGAATACATTCCTAATTCCACATCACTCATAGTAGTTCTACTTCCAAATAGATCCTAAATTACGCACTTGCTAGTTTCCATACAGCTGATACATGGGTAAGATTAAAACTTCCGTCTGGTTGTGTAATACAGGCACTTTCCCCTTCACCAGAGTGAATTTTAAGAGAGGGAAAAGAAAGTGCAGGAAAGTCTGATTCCCCTGACCATTAATAATAACGTGGCTAGAGAGCTTTTTCCAGATTGAGTCCTTCCTTTTACTCTTTTATGTGAGACGCATCAAAGGTAATATATTATTACTGCTGAAATCTGTTTTGAATCAGCAAATGTTCAACATTCTAAAGCCCTCTTTATTGGATACTACTCATTAACAAAGTAAAAAACAGTGATCCTGGGCATGACAGCTCTTTATTATTTTTCATGCATCACAGTAAGGCTTTTTCATATAAAATTATACAGTCACTCAAAATGTTCACCTTTCCTAAATGTACTTTTCGCAGCTGTAATCTATCTGCATCTAGATGATTTTGGTCTTTCAAATGGTTGAGAAACATTTTACTAGGCAGTTATCCCATTTATGTTCTGAGTGACCAATCTGTGCGTTATATTACCTGCCATAATATCTCCATTGTACATATATATTTGATTTAACATCTATAATCTTACCAAACTGCTGTTTTTCAGTCAACTGTCTTCGTAAACTCAGATTTTCAGAAGAAATCTTCCTGGAATTTCAGCTAGTAATTGTCTAAGGGTACTATACCTACTACAGGATGTCAGCTCATCAATAGCATTTTCACATTATCAATATTTTCTTATCTTATAAAAAATCTTTGCTTTATTCATGTGGAATGTTAACAAGGACTAGTTCCTGAGCTCCAGTACTTAGCCCCAAACATTGCTCTCTCAATGATTAAAAATTTATTTTAGAAATTGTTTCAAGGAAATCATTATTTTTAGAAAGACAATTTTTTTGCCATATAGACATCATTTTCCTTCAGTACTGAAAGATTATTAAGTGGAAATGTCCTTCCTGCATGTAGTAATTAACAAAGTGATTTGGTTCAAAGATTCTACGTGTGCACTAAAATACATTGTGATGGTTAATACTGAGTGTCAACTTGATTGGATTCAAAGATGCAAAGTATTGATGCTGGGTGTATCTATGAGGGTGTTCACAAAGAAGATTAACATTTGCGTCAGTGGGCTGGGAAAGGAAGACCCACCCTTAATCTGATGGGCACAATCTAATCACCTGCCAATGAATATAAAAGCAGGCAGAAAACCGTGAAAAGGTGAGATTAGCCTAGCCTTCCAGCCTACATCTTTCTTCTATCCTGGATGTTGGCTATTTCCTGCCTTCAGACATTGGACTTGAAGTTCTTAATTTATGTATGTATATAGATATGTGTGTGTAATTATATATATGTGTGTGTGTATGTGTATAAAATAATGTGGCCAGAGAGATTTTTCCAGATTGAGTACTTCCTTTTAGCCTTTTGTGTGCAGACTCATCAAAGGGAATGTATTATTACTGCTGAAATCTGTGTTGAACCACCAAATATTCAACATTCTAAACCCCTCTGTATTGAATACTACTCATGTATGTATCCTCTTAGTTCTATCCCTGTAGGAACCCTGACTAATACATACATTTCTAGTATGAAAAGATCTTCAGTCAATAATTTTGTTAAGAGAAGACATTGCCTAATTCCCACATGTTAAATTTAAAAACAATTTTGTTTACTTTATTTCATACCTTTATACAAATCAGAACACAAGTGTAAAGTTCTCGCTTTTGATTGTATGAAATTATATGCAAGGGTTGACTTTTTTAGCTAATATATAAAATTACTCCAATGAAGACCGATTTGCACTTTATCTACCAACTGTAATTGTTGAGTGATAGTCATCCAAAAAAGGAATTAAAGGAGGAATTTGGGTCTTGAACTTATCTTGAAATGTTTTCTGAGTGCCAAGTTTCCTTGACCAAAATTAAAAGTCAAATGCAAAAATCTGGGAAATATACACCTTATTTATTTATTTAGATAAAGTTTCGCTCTGTTTCCTAGGCTAGAGGACAGTGACACGATCTTGGCTCACTGCAAACTCTACTTCCTGAGTTCAAGCAATTTTCCTGCCTCACCTTTCTAAATAGTGTGACTACAGGCATGTGCCACCATGCTTAGCTAATTTTTAAATTTTTAGTAGAGATGGGATTTCACCATATTGTCAGGGCTGATCTTGAACTCCTGACCTCAAGTGATCTGTCTCAGAAATATACACTTTATATACAACTTTGGGACTAATATTTTAAGTTTATGCTTTATAATTTTGAAATGCATTATGTATAGTAAGTTGAAGGTGTATTCTTCACATTTTGCTTTTGTTTCAATGAAAACTATGATATATCTTGTAGAGATTTCTTATTGTCTTTTGATGTCTCTTTGTTCTTTTTTTTAATAGGAATAATATTTTTACCTTGACACATACCCATTCAGCATAAAAACTATACTTTAAAGCCTCTGCCTCAGATTACTATGCCCATGTGACTACATGTTGGTCAATATAGAGTCTTCTGTGACTTATTTCTTGAACCTTTCTTAAGATGCATTTGGCACAATTCTTTGTCCCTCTTCTATTTCATTTCTTTGTTCTTTTGTCTGGAATGTAGATGCTGACACATTGTATCATGATGATAATTTATCTAATATATAGATAGATAGATTATGGGACTATAGCCATTAATTAACTATAAGATCAAGTCTCTAGGATCTTAATTGAAATGGAGGCAAATATCTAGCTTGATAGCTAGATGTAAGCAAAGTGAATCATTTATATAGTTGAAAGGAAGGGGATGTTCCCTCCTTAAATTACTTTAAACCGAAGTCAGCATAGATTTAATGTTCTCAAAAAGATTTTTGGGTTGATACATACAAGAATGTAAGCCACAAAGTAGATATTCAATAGTAATAATAGCTAACATGTATTATATACATTATAAGGCACAGAAAATGTTTAGCTATTCACATATTTAATCCTTATAAAATATTTTGGATTTGAAAGTAACTTTCCTCCTCTGACAAGCTCCTAAGTCAGAAAATAAATTAAGTTTTTAAATCTCTCCTCAAGGTCATGATGGAATTGTTAGGCCCCTTTCTGCACAAAGGCAACCTGGGAGAACGAAATAGCAGATAATTGTCCTGACTCCCACCATCACTTTCATAAAACATGTGGCTTTAACAGAAGCTTATGTAAGAAGTTTCCTCTGAGAGTTTAAAACTTAAAGGCAAAAAAAGCCCCTTTCTCTCCAAATTCCTTTTAAACAATCTCTAGGACTTGACCTTGAGGTAGAATGTAAAGAACGCTTATGTCTCATTACTGATTTCCTAAATTATCTCTGGTCATCTCTTCCATTTCCTTGTCCCTCAATGATAGCCTCATAATTATTCTCTATTTTGTTTTATTGCTTTCTGCAATGAAGGGACTTCTGTGAGAGTCTGTTCTTTCTGGTACCAGGCCTATGACTTATCTTAAATCACCACTTTCAATTAGAGCAGTATCGTCTCTCTAGTATCCACCTCTCTGTAGGGGAAATTTGGTAACGTAAGAAGGCTTTTGAGTTGTTGTCACAGTAACTAGTACAAAATACTGGTATTTTTATGCAGTGTCCAGGAATACAATTCATTGTTTAGTAATAAGATTGTTGCCACCAAAAAAGACTGCTTTTCCCAAAATGCTGGCAGTGCACATATTTAAATACTCAGGTCAAAATGATGAAGAGGGTGCAGGGATGGAAAGCAGCTTAATATGACTGAATATGCGTTCATTATCATAAAGTGCTCAACAGCATTATACAATTAATGAATCAATGCTACTTTCCTGTTTAAAATAGCCCACTGGCTCTTCATAACCCAGGCTCTAATATCTGCTCACCCTCAATTAGCAGAATGTCTCACTTGCTCTTCATACTTGGCATCCTGAACTCATAATAACTTAAATACGTCAAGCTCTTCCAAGGACTGACCAATTTTGGCACTATTTGTTTTTTCAGCTTAAGAGTATTTATTCACTTTAACATTATATTAAACTCATAAGGGCTTACATAGGTCTAAGTATCAAATCATCTGTGAAAAATGTTGTGGCCTGTTCAGGGCGACTTTGAGATTTCTTCCTCTGAATAAGGGAGGATTGACTATATTATCATTGGATCTCTTTCCATTGATTATAAATATTGGTTTACATGTGAAATTCTTCCTTTAGAGATTTGTGAATTCTTTAAAGACAGTTGGTTTAATCTCTGTTTCCTTAATGTTTAACAAAGAATATAACCTGTAATAGATTTTTCAAGAAATACTTGAAAAGTATTTGAAAAATTGCCCAAAAATAAATTATAAAAATATGAGGAGACCTTTTTGTCTAGATAAGATGGTTCTTGTTCTTCGTCTTATGTAAATGCAATGATAGGTCCCGGAAAGAGTGCAAGGAGCAACCAAATAAGAACTTGAGAAGGTAGAAAGGGGGAAATGAACTGGCTTGAAACCCCAGGACCAAGAGGCCATCAGAGCAGCTGGCTCTCTTACATCCTGCCATTCAACAGAACAACGTGATCCATACCTGGCATTTGCCAACCTGCAACCTAGCAATGGAACACAGCCCGCAGAAGCTCATGCCTGCTCCAGACTAGCAGAAGTTCTAAGAATACAAAACGGTGTGACATCAGTGTCAAGGTAATCAGTAATTACCTTTAATATAAATACACCAATCAATGACAGACTGACAGAATGAGTAAAAAAAAATGTGATCCAACCATATGCTGTTTACAACACATTCACTTTGTACTCAGTAACATAAAGATGTTAAGTAAAAGCATGGAAATATATACCTTAAAAAATTAACCAATAAATGAAAAACTAGTCATACTAATGCCTGGTGAAGTAGATATTAGAGTCAAGAAAATTGCTATTAACAAACAGAGAAATTCATAGTGAAAAAAGGATCAATCCCTCAAGAAGACATAACCGTCTTAACTGTGGATGCATTAAACAACCCAGTCTGTAACATGAAGCAAAACTTGATAGTGCTTAAAGGAGAACTAGAAAAAGCCACAATTATAATTGAGGGCTTTAATAACGCCCACTCGGTAACTGTTAGATGCGCTAAATGGAAAAATGGCAAAAAGTCAGAAGATCAGAGCAATAAAATCAATCAACAGATTCTAACTGGCACATGCAGAGTACTTCACCCCCAAAAGCAGCAGACACGTTTTGTCATGTTCCTATGGAGCATTCATGAGGAGATTATATTCTGGGTTATAATACAAATCTCAACATATTTGTGGTAACTGAAATTCTTCAGAGTTTGTCTTCTGGGCCCAGTGGCATCAACCAAAAATTCATTAAAGTAATACAAATAGTAAAATTTTTAAACATGTGTCAAGTAAATATTATGCTTTTTTTTTGAGACCAAGTTTTGCTGTTGTTGCCCAGGCTGGAGTGCAGTGGCACAATCTCAGCTCCCTGCACCCTCCGTCTCCTGGGTTCAAGGGATTCTCCTACCTCAGCCTTTTGAGTAGCTGAGATTACAGGCATGCACTACCACACGCAGCTAATTTTTTGTATTTTTAGTAGAGAGGGGGTTTCATCATGTTGGTCAGGCTGGTCTTGAACTTCTGACCTCAGGTGATCACCTGCCTCGGCCTCCCAAAGTGCAGGGATTACAAGCGTGAGCCACCACATCTGGCTGTAAATCTTATACTTATAAATAAGCAATGAGTCCAAGAGGAAGTCTCAAAAAAAAAAAACGCTAGAACTAAAGAAACATGAAAATACACTGTATCAGAATATGTACAACATGGCTAAAGTAGTGCTACGAGGAAAATGGTGGCACCAAATGAATACAGTACAAGGAAAGGTCTTAAATCTGCGTTTAGATCTCAAGGACCTAGAAAAGGAAGAGCAAACAGAGCTCAAAGAAGGTACAAAGATCAGAGTAGGAAAAAATAAAATTGTGAATAGCAAAACAATAGGGAAAATCAATGAAATAAAAAGCTTGGACTTGAGAAATATTAGGCACCTATATAGTGTACATTGTATCTATTAAGTACTTACTTACATTTCTTCTCTTTTACCCTTCCATCCTCATGGGTCTCTAGTGCCTATTATCTTCCACTCTATATCCATATGTACACATAATTTAGCTCCCATTTATAAGTGAAAACATGTAATATTTGACTTTCTGTTTCTGAATTATTTTACTTAAGGTAAGGGTCTCCAGTTCCATCCATGTTGTTGTAGAACACATGACTTCATTCTTTTTTATGGCTGAATAGTATTCCATTTCATAAAGAAAATGTGGTATATATATACCACATTTATATATGGATATATATATCTATATCTCATTTTTGTATATATGTACACATTCAATTCCATATAGATTCATACATTCCATTGATGAATACTTAGGTTGATTTTATATCTTTGCTATTGTGAGTCATGCTGCAATAAACATGTAAGTGTATGCATCTTTTAAAGTTTTTGATGTAATAATTTATTTTCCTTTAAGTAAATACCAAGCAGCAGAATTATTAGATGGAATGGTACTTTTATTTTTAGTTCTTTGTTTCTTTAGTTCCATACTGTTTCCTATAGTATAATTTACATTCCCATCAACAGTGTGTAAACATTCACTTTTTAATAATAACCATTCTAACTGATGTAAGATGATATCTCATTGTGCTATTAATTTGCATTTCTCTGATAATCAATGATATTGAGCATTTTTTCATATGTTTGTTGTCCAGAAATAGACTCACAAAAATATGCCCAAATTATTTTTGACAAAAGTATAATATACATCAATAGAAGAAATATAGACCTTTAAACCAATAGTTCTGAAACAATTAAACATCTATAGGCAATAAATAAATAACATTGGTCTAAATCTCATGCAGTACAAAAGCATTGACTGAAAATGGATTGCAGACTTAAACATAAAGTTATAATACGTTTAAAAACAACTTTAGGAGAAAATATTTGAATTCTATCTCTGCATAAAGAATTCTTAGACTTAACAGTAAAATAGTGATCCATAACAGAAAATCTTGATAAATCCAGCATTACCAAAACAGGTGATATTTTCTGTGCAAAAAAAAAAAACAAAACAAAACAAAACAAAAAAATAAACTGTTAACTGAATAAAAAGACAAGCTACATACCTGGAGAAAAATATTTAAAAATCACATATCTAGTGAAGGAATGGTATTTTGAATATATAAAAAACCTCCAAATCTAAGTATTAAAGAAACAATCACTTAAAAATGAGCAAAAAACACTAACATGTATTTCACTGATGCGAACATATCAATTATATGTAAATGTGTGAAAGATATTCAGCGTAATTAATCATAAGTAAAATGCAAATTAAGGCCATAATATGTGTTTGTGTGTACATGTGCACTAAGTTTGGCACCATTTTACTACCCGTGTAGGTTCATGTGTCCACCACTGCAGTCATGATGGACGAGTTTCAAAGCCACGAGGATCCTTGGTGTTGCCTCTTATACCACACCTACCTACTTCATGCTGTCCCCACTACTCTCACGTCCTTAATTATTTAAACCACTAATTTGTCCTCCATTTCTAAAATTTGTCATTTCATAAATGCTTAATCCATGGAACCATGTAATGTAAGATCTTAATGTAATGTAAGATCTTAATTAACATAAGGCCACACTGATACATCAATATAAACCTATAGGAATCATTAAAGTAAAAAATTGTGACAATACCAAATGCTAGTAAACATGTGGAGAAATTGAATTATTCCTATATTGCTGGCAGGGATTTAAAATGGCACTGCTACTCCGGAAAAAGGTTTGGTAGTTTGTAAAACTATACATGCAATTGTCATAGAACTCAGCATTCGAACTCAGGTATTTATTTAAGAGAAAGAAAAATGTATTCTCAAAGAAAAACTTGTATATGAGTATGTACAACAGCTTATTTCATAATTTTCCCTGGAAACAGCTCAGTTGTCTTAACAAGTAAATGGTTTTGCAAACCAAAGTGTATACATACCACAGAATTCCAATCTGCAATGAAAAGAATTAACCTTTCATATCCACACAATGTGGATGTATCTTCAGTGAATTATGCTGAATGACAAAAACCAAATCTAAAAGATCTTACATTATATGGTTCCATTGGTAAAGCATTTATGAAAGGACAGATTTTAGAAATGGATGCCAGTTTACCAGTTTAAATAATTAAGGAAGATGCTGGAGAGGATGTGGAGAAATAGGAACATTCTTACACTGTTGGTGGGAGTGTACATTAGTTCAACCATTGTGGAAGACAGTGTGGCGATTCCTCAAGGACCTAGAAATAGAAATTCCATTTGACCCAGCAATCCCGTTACTGGGTATATATCCAAAGGATTATAAATCATTCTACTATAAGGACACATGCACACGAATGTTCATTGCAGCTCAGTTTACAATAGCAAAGACCTGGAACCAACCCAAATGCCCATCGATGATAGACTGGACAGGGAAAATGTGGCACATATACACCATGGAATATTATGCAGCCATCAAAAACGATGAGTTTGCATCCTTTGTAGGGACATGGATGAACCTGGAAACCATCATTCTCAGCAAACTGACACAAGAACAGAAAATCAAACACC
>PVKV010009124.1:0-83165 GCA_004027835.1 Alouatta palliata
GAATGTTCATTGCAGCACAGTTTACAATAGCAAAGACCTGGAACCAACCCAAATGCCCATCGATGATAGACTGGACAGGGAAAATGTGGCACATATACACCATGGAATATTATGCAGCCATCAAAAACGATGAGTTTGCATCCTTTGTAGGGACATGGATGAACCTGGAAACCATCATTCTCAGCAAACTGACACAAGAGCAAAAAATCAAACACCGCATATTCTCACTCATAGGTGGGTGTTCAACAATGAGAACACATGGACACAGGGAGGGGAGCATCACACACTGGGGTCTGTTGGGGGGAAAAAAGGGAGGGATAGCGGGGGGTGGGGAGTTGGGGAGGGATAGCATGGGGAGAAATACCAGATATAGGTGATAGGGAGGAAGGCAGCAAATCACACTGCCATGTGTGTACCTATGCAACAATCTTGCATGTTCTTCACATGTACCCCCAAACCTAAAATGCAATAAAAGGTATATATGTTAAAAAAAAAAAATCTGGAGAAAAAGAAACAGCTTTCATACAATGCAAACTATCTACCTCTGTGTAAAAGCATTTGAGAAACATGGCCATAGCCATTGCTAATTAATCTGGGTATGTGTAAATAATTTACCTTGATGTTTCACTATGGTGTTTGGATCTATTTTAAGATTGATGGAGTTAATTGCTTTGTTAGTTTTTATGAAACATGCTTTTTTATATCCTTGTGCCAAAGTTTTGTTTAAAGATCTTTTAAAATAAATTCACTTCGAGAAATAATGAAATGACAATTGTGTGGCACATGTTAGGTGTTAGATAAATTGGGAGTTCTCTTCTTTTGTAAGATTAGCATTAAATGCACAATTAATTCAAGTTAGGCTAGAATAGGCATATGATATCTTTAACACTGATCACAGCTAGAAACCCTGGACAGAAGACATAAAGCAGCAACCTCAGGACCCTGAAAAGTAAATAGTAGCAGGCAGACTGGGAAGAGAAATCAAAACCTGAAGGCCAATATGGCAGTGAGTTTACTGGTTTTATATATTTCTCCCAAATCTCCTGGCTGAGAATCAGAGCTCCAAATTGCAGAACTAGGAATTAGAGGCAGACTGAAAAAGTTCTAAAAGTAACTCTCTCTCTCTAATTAAAGGACCTAGAAAGATATCCTTGCAAGAAGTAGAGAATAGAAGAAATCCTTTTAATTTTTATCTCACAGACTTGCCTCAAAGCAAGCTGTAGGGTCTGTAGGTATACTCCTGCAGCAATGGTGGCTGTGGCAATCACACACAGACTTTAAACTCAGTCACAGTCCTTGTCTTTGGGCAGAGGAACTGAGTAAAAGGGGATCCAAAGAGTGTGAGAGAATCCCTGTTACTTGCTTTTCTTTATTTTCTTTTACCTCTTTGCCCCAGAGGAAGACCCAGTTGTGGGAGATACAAGACAGAGCAGAGAAGCTCAAATCCCAGCTTGTCAGTCGGAAGTCAGAGGAAGGGACCCCTGGTGTCTAAGAGTGTTGGAGAAACCACAAAGAGGAGGGGAGCTCAAGAAAGGGATCCCCTAAAGCTGTGTATGAGTTCCTAAGCTCATCCCTACACGCATGCATTGAAATGACCCAAAAGGGTACACAACACAAGGGCCTTAGGATCTGAAATACTGTGTGGCCTGAGATCCAGGTCCCTGGATGGCTGTTGAGGGGTCGATCTTAGCAGCACTTACAGAGGCTTTGAAAATTAAACTGACAGTGGAATCAAAGCCCACGGGAGGAGAGTCAGGACTTCTGGCCTGAACTCTGTTAACTGCCTACTCAAACAAAATTTTTAACAATCAGCATTCTTCAGAAGAGGTTAAGAGGACAGAGTCTCATAATATTCAGGTGTACAGAATACAATCCAAAATCATTCAGCATACCAAGAAACAAGAAAACCTCAACAAACTAAAATAGAAAAGGCAGTCCAAAGCTGACTCTGATACTGTCACTTGTATCCGAGATGTAAAGTAGCTCCTAGCTCCGCAAGAGAAAGGTGGACCCTCTCAAATGAGTAGAGAGACATTCTAGGGGGGGAAAACGTATTTTTGGAAATTTTAGTACTGAAAATATAGTAATAAAAATATAACCAGACTCAATGGCAGAATGCAAATGTTAAAATATGTACAGGATGTGTATGTTGAAAACTACAAGATACTGTTGATAGTAATCAAGGATTACCTGAGTAATGTAGAGATACACTGTGTCTCGATATATTTGGAAGACTCAATTATACTGAAGATGTCGGTTCTCCCCTCACTGATTTATACGCAATCTGTATGAACACAATCCAAATCAAAATCCCAAGGTAATTTTTAATAGATATAGAGAAGTTGATTCTAAGTTTGTGTGGATAGGCAAATGACATAGAACAGCCACAATAATTTTGAAAAGGAAGAACAGAATTGATAGACTCCCACTACCCAATTTCAAGACTTAACTCTAAAGCTGATGTAATCAAGACAGTACAGTGGTGGCCAAAGTATAGACTGCATGGATTAATGCAACAGGGAAGAGAATCCAGAAATTGACCCGCAGAAATGTGTTCAGTTCATTTTTGACAAAGGTGCAAAGGCAATACAGCTAAGAAGAATAGTCCTTTTCGCAGACAACTGTCTGGGCCATGGAGACAGTTGGACGCCTATATGTTAAAAAATGAACCTCAAACTAGACCTCACACCCTCTACAAAATCAGCTCAAAATAGATCATAGACTAAAATAAAATGTAAAACTGAGGCTTTTGGAAGAAAACATAGGAGAAAATATTACAACATTGGATTAGGCAAGCAGTTCTTATGGATACAGTATCAAAATTACAATCCATAAAAGACAAAAATTGTTAAATTAGATTTTATTAAAATTAAAAACTTATACTCTTTGAAAGATACTGTCCAGAGAATGAAAAGATGATCTATATAATAGTAAAAATTATTTGCAAATCATATAGCCAACAAAGGACTTGTAGCCAGAATATATAAAGAATTCTTAAAAATCAACAATAAGAAATGATAAGGCAGGTGCGTTGACTCATGCCTGTAATCCCAGCATTTTTGGAGGCTGAGTTGGGAGGATCATTTGAGCCTAGGAGTTTGAGACCACCCTGGGAAACATAGTGAGTCCTCGTGTCTACTCAAACATTTTAAAAATAGCCAGGTGTGGTGACATGCACCTGTATTCCCACTTACTTGGGAGGCTGATGTAGGAGGATCTCTCAAGCCCAGGAGTTCAAGGCTGCAGTGAGCCATGATTGCACCACTGCATTCCAGCCTGGGAGACAGAGTGAGACCCCTCTGGACCACCCCCCCAAAAAAATAACCCAATAAAAAATTGGGCAAAAAATGTGAACAGATACCAAAATATATATCCTATATATATATATATATATATATATATATATATTTGTGTGTGTGTGTGTATATATATATATATATATATTTGTATATGTGTGTGTGTGTGTGTGTGTGTGTGTATGGCAAATAAGCACATGAAAAGATGCTGTCAACTGATCGCAGTAGTTCACATCTATAATTGTAATTACTAAGGAGGCTGAGGCAGGAGGATTGCTTGAGGCCAGGAGTTCAAGACCAGCCTGGGCAACAGAGGGAGACTCTGCCTCTAAAAATAAAAGAAAATAAATTTAGCCAGGCATGGGGGGCACATGCCTGTAGTCATAGCTACTCGGGAGGCTAAGGCAGGAGGGTCACTTGAGCCAAGGAGTTGGAGGATGCAGTAAGCTATGATCCAGCACTGCACTCCATCCTAATTGGTAAAGTAAGACCTTATCTCTAAAATAAATAAATAAAAAATTAAAAAGATGTTCAACAGCGTCAGTTATTAGAGAACTACAAAGTAAAAACCATAGTGAGATATCCATATACGTATTAAAATGTCCAAAATTAAAACAATTGTAAAAATTGACAATACCAAGTGCTGGCAAGAATGTGAAACAACTAGAAATCTCCTGCAGGTAGAGTATCCTTTTTCTAAAATATACCAGAAATGTTTTGGATTTTGGATATTTTCAGATTTTCGAATATTTGCAATATACCTACCAGTTTAGCATGTCAAATCTACAATTCCAAAATCTGAAATGTTTCAGTGAGCATTTCCTTTGAGTGTCATGTCAATGCTCAGAAAGTTTCAGATTTTGGAGCATTTCAGATTTCCAGTTTTTGGATTTGGAATGCTCAACCTGTGTATTGTTGGAGTTGGAATGGAAAATGGTAGAGCCACTTTAGAGAACAGTTTGGCAGCTTTTTATATAATTAACCATATGTTTACCACGTGACTCAGCAATCCTACTCTTAGGTATTTACTAGCAGTTTGTTATATAGTTAACCATATGTTTACCATATGACTCAGCAGTCCTACTCCTAGGTTTTTACCTTAGAGAAATGGAAACTTACATTCATCCCAAAACCTGTATGCAAATGTTTATTTATAGTAGCATTATTCATCATCACCAAAACTGAAAACAGTGTACATGCCCTTCAGTGGGTGAATGGTCAAACAAACTGTGGCACATCCATACTGGGAATCCTATTCAGCATAAAGGAAGAATGAATTATTGATACGTAGAATAACACAGATGAATTTCAGGTGCATTATACAAATTGAAGATGCTAATCTCAAAAGGTAATCTACATTTATATGACATCTGGAAAAGGAAAAACTACTGCATTGGAGATCAGATCAGTTATTGGGGATAAGGAATGATTTGGAGATCCAGGGATTAGGAGTGGAGAAAAGTTTGACTACCTACAGAAGCATAAGCGAAGTCTTTGGGAGTGGAGGAGTTGTTTAGGATTCTGATTGTGTTGATGGTAGTTTTACAGATCTGTACAAGTGTAGACCTGAGCACCAATAAAAATAAATTTTACCTTATGTAAATTAAAAACACATATCTAAGGATGAATACACAAAGGTGCAGTGGTGGCTCATGCCTGTAATCACAATACTTTGGGATGCGGAGACAGGTGGATCACCTGCGGTCAGGAGTTTGAGACCAGCCTGGCCAACATGGCGAAACCTTGTCTCTACTAAAAATATAAAAATTAGCCAAGCATGGTGGCACATGCCTGCAGTCCCAAACTTGGGTAGCTAAGGCTGGAGAATCACTTGAACCTGGGAGGCAGTGGTTGCAGTGAGGCGAGATTGTACCACTGCACTCCAGCTTGGGTGACACAGCAAGACTTTGTCTCAAAGAATAAAAATAAATAATAAAACTTTTTCTTTGTTTTAAACTTATTTTAGGTTTGGGAGTACACGTGTGGGTTTGTTCTGTTGGTAAACTGTTGTCACAGGGGTTTGTAATACAGAATATTTCATCACCCAGATACTAAGCCTAGTACTCAATAGTTACTTTTTCTGATCCTCTCCCTCCTTTCAACCTTCACCCTGAAGTAGGCCCCAGTGTCTGTTCATCCATTCTTTGTGTCTGTGAGTTCGCATCATTCAGATCCCAGTTAGAGATGAGAATATGTGCTGTTTGGTTTTCTGTTCCTGTGTTAGTTTGCTAAGGATAGTGGGCTCCAGCTCCTGCATATTCCCAAAAAAGACAAGATGTTGTTCTTTTTATGGCTGCATAGTATTTCATGGTGTATGTGTGCCATATTTTCTTTATCTAATATGTCTTTGGTGGGCATTTAGGTTGATTTCATGTCCTTGTTATTGTGAATAGTGCTTCGGCGAACATTCACGTGCATGTGTCTTTATGGCAGAACGATTTCTATTCCTCTGAGTATATAGGATTATGAAGTTGGAGTTTATTCACATAGATGAGATTTTTCCTTTGGTGAGCTGGAGGGTACTTTCTCTACAAAGTGCTAAATAGACTTTTTATTTTCTGTCTCTACTTTAGCTTTTTTTTAAAAAAAATGTTTCATGACACTTTTGAATGCTTAAAGTGATTATGTACATAGTCTATTTGGAGTTTGGTCGAAGTATAGAATATTTTCTTAAGCTGTTACTTCCTTTTAAGAAACAAGAATGGGCAAATGATCTCAATTTTACTGTGAGTTAACATTAATAGAATCTTTAAAGTCTTAGAATTTAGTTATCTCAAGCAGTCTGGCTTGTTATCCTGAGTAATGGCATTTGGAGGAACTGTACTTTTTAAACAAAGTGACACCTCTCATTTGTCTGGGTTTGGTTGGGTTTTTCAGACAGAATGAAGCATAAACCTGGACAAATCTCACCTTCTGTGTGCATAATATCATTGTGTGTAAACTGTGGATTGAACAGTACAGCAATGTGGAAATCATAAACCACAAGTAAGGCACCATGGGGTATTTCATCCATTCCTTCACTTTTCATCAAGGAGTTTTAGTGGACTTCAGTTTTTTTGTTTTGTTTGTGTTTTAAGATAACCTCTAGAAGAGGTTGATGAAAATTTAAGAATCAGGCAATGGAACTAACTCTTGAATGGCTAGAGGTCCATTTATTTAATAAAGAGAGTTCATTAAAGTCTCTGATTAAGGAAGACTGAGTGAACTCAGCTTCCCCAGCTTCTGTGAACCTTAATTCCAGTCTTAGCTCATTTTGATTCTTTGTTTAGTAGGGGCTAAAAGAAAGAGCTGGGCTCCCAGTCTACTTTGTGACCTTAGGCAAGTCACGTATTCTTTCTCCACCTCACATATCTTATCTTTTTGTTGGGAACATTACCAGTCCAGGATAAATCATTATCACTTAAGTGTGGAGCCTGGGTCACAGAGAAAATCCTAAGCAGTACCTGGTGCTAGAAAAGATATCACGATTATTTATCTCTACTGCTGTTTTGGTAATAAATGATAAATCTGGACATAATATTTTTAATAGGACTGGGGACACGTGTGTTGAATTTTAAGCCATGTGGCCTTTTTGGTAAGGAATTAAACAAACTTGAAGGCTACATTCAAGATAAAAGGTAAAATTTCCATTGTAAATATTGAATAGCACAGATTTTGTTTGCTAAATAAAATGTTCGCTAGTTAAAATACATTGTTGGCCAGGCGTGGTGGCTCACTCCTGTAATCCCAGCACTTTGGGAGGCTGAGGTGGGCGGATCATGAGGTCAGGAGTTCAAGACCAACCAGGCCAGCATAGTGAAACCCAATCTCTACTAAAAATACAAAAAAAATTAGCCAGGCATGGTGGCAGGTGCCTGTAATAGCAGCTGCTCAGGAGGCTGAGGCAGGGGAATCTCTTGAACCTGGGAGGCGGAGGTTGCAGTGAGCCGAGATAGCGCCACTGCACTCCAGCGCAGGCAACAGTGAGACTATGTTTCAACAACAACAACAAAAAATACATTGCCATAACCTAGGAAACAAGCATTCTAATAAGTTGAAAAAATCTTTCTTCTACAGGGAAGTCTGTTTCATGAAAGAACCTGATTTGGTTGGGCACAGTGGCTCACACCTGTATTCCCAGCACTTTGGGAGGCTGAGTAGGGAGGATTGCTTGCAGCCAGTTCGAGAATAGCCTGGGTAACATAGTGAGACCTTGTCTCTACAAAAAACAAAAAAATTAATTAGGCAGGTGTGGTGGCCAATGCCTGTGGACCCACTTACTCTGAAGGCTGAGGTGGGAGGAACCATTGAGCCCTGGAGGTTGAGGCTGCAGTGAGCCATGATTACACCACTGCACTCCAGCCTGAGTGACAGAGTGAAACTCTGTCTCAAAAAAATGGAAAATCTGATTCGTACACACTTTTATAGTAATATTGAATTACAGCAAAACAGTCTACGGCCATGCCACTCTGAACATGCCTGATCTCATCAGCTTTTGGAAGCTAAGCTGGGTCAGGCCTAGTTAGGACTTGGATGGGAGACCACATGGAAATATTAGGTGCTGTCGGCTTTAAAAAAAACAAACACTGTGGTTTGTTAAGTAAACATCAGTTTTTCTTAACAGCAAAAAGCAGCTCTGTGCCCTCTATGGGAAGTGGACTGAATGTTTATACAGTGTTGACCCTGCCACATTTGATGCTTACCAAAAAATGACAGGAAAAATACAGAAGAGAAGAACAGCAAACAGATGAACATCCTGTGAGGTGATATCCAAGGAATAACTGAACTCTTCAATGTGTACTAATCCTTTTTGAGTTGACCTGTTCTAGGGTCACAGTTTGACTTTCTTCTTCCTTGTTGCTAATGCCTGTCACTTTTCTCTTTTTATCTTTCTAATGACCAGATATTTGCTTTAACAAATACTCGACATAGCCTTGAATGAGATATGGACACGTACCAGTTTTGTAACTGTGGAGCAGTTATATGTGGAGCTTTGCATTAATTCACATAGCTTTGGATGATTGGAGTTCATATTAATGAAACAAATTTTCTTTTCCTCCTGTTTATGTGCAGTGAAAGTTGAAACTGTTTGAAGATTTAAAATTTCCTCCAAAATTATGTCTGGCATTTTCATGCTTATCATCAGGTTTGCTGCCTTGTTCCTTATCATGAAATTACTGAAGTTAAGACTGATGTAGTTAAAGGAGTCAGCCCTGGGCTGCTGTCTTCTTCTTACTAAACTTTCTTCTTTGTGGGACAGTTAAATTCCAACAGGGGAAGCACATAGCTTCTTATTGCTTGGTCCCAGGCAGTCTCCAGTGGTTAGCAAACTCCTGCCCTTCTTTCCAGGCATAAATGCTCAGAGCTAAAGAGGACTGCACCTCTTTGGACAGGAAATATTTGAGGATGGATTCCTTTCCAGTAACCAAGATAAGAATTCCGACTGTAATCTCTGGGTTAGAATCTTAGCCCCACCACTGATGAGCAGTACAAGCCCAGATTTCTCATCTCTCTGTCTCAGTGCCTCCATTGGTAACATGGGCATTATAATAGCACCTACCTGTTAAATGAGTTAACAAACATAATGGGCTCAGAACAGTATCTGCTCATAATAAAGACTGATAAAGTCATTTCTGCCAGAAGTACTTTCTCAGACTGGCATTTTGAGCATCATCTGTGAGCTCGTTAGAAATGCAGGGTGTCCGACTTCACGTCAGACCTACTGAAGACCACTCTCTGGCACTCTTCAGCGTTACTTATGCATGTGAAAGTTCAGGAAGCCCTAAGATCCCTATACACAGAAGACGTATTTATGAGTGACTTTGTAGACGGAGTTAGCCTTGCTCTCAGTGTGAAAAGAGGTTTATTAAAAAGCCAGAGCATTTTGCTTTCCTGTGGCTGGGGCTGTTTCTTTCATTGTTTGCTTCTCTTTAGCTCTGTGTGCATAGTTTCTGCTTCCCTCCTTACATCCCAAGTTCCTGCCCATGGGAACCGTGCACTGACTGTGTTCTACAGCCAGCAGGAAACTGACAGGGCTGAGTAGGGCAGTTCCGGGATTCCAGGACCCCTGGCACAAACTCCTTGGCTGTAGCTCCTGCTAATAGGAAGCACCTTGACAAAGAAGATCTCCCCAGCACACTTGCCTTCCAACTCTCTTCACAGAGTGGGGACGGCCAAGAATGTTGGTGAAATTCCAGAGAACATTTCTTAAAGCCTCTCAATTCCCAGTAAGTGTGTGAAAAAGTGTTTTCCCCCCTTGGAGAGAGCAGGTATTCTCACACATCCACTGCTTTTCTGGTCTCTCTCATTCCTGTGTGCATTTGCCTACCATGGATTTCTGACATTCCTGAACACAGATGCTGCGGGAAGTTTGTGTCATTAGTGTTGTCACCTCTGTGCTGTTTTGTAAACTGTATGTTCACTGAACGTGTCTCAACCTGTAGTTCTAGAGTTGTTTACTGTGTGATGTTGGCACCATTACCTTGTCAAAGCCTTAATTCCTTATGTCTCAAATGGCAGTCATGACATCTCCTCGAGGGGTTGTTGCATAAAGACCACATACACAGAGCACTAGCATAGCTGGGGCCACGGGGAGCAGAGCTCAAGGAAACGTTGGCTTCCCATGTAGCCTAAGATCTTTGTAAATTCTCTTTTCATCGGATGCATTTGGGATCTCTCCTGTTTTTGTGCTATTGATAAATTTAGTTGACTTCCCCTAGAATATAACCGTTTGTTGTTCTCAGATTGTTCCTCTCTAGTGTGTGAGCTCCACGAAAGTCAGGCAGGAACTGTGCTTCTCTAGCACCCCGTGCTGGGCCTCCAGAAGTTCCTCAGTAAATACTCAAATGATGCTTTGGGAGGCGGAGGTGGGAGAATTGCTTGAGACAGAGTTCAAGACCAGCTTGGGCATCATGTGAGACCCTCATCTCCAGAAAAACACTAAAAAAAATAGCCAGGTATGGTGGCATGCACCTGTAGTCCCAGCTAGTTGGGAGACTGAGGCAGGAAGACATCTTGAACCCAGGAGTTTGAGACTACAGTGAGCTGTGATTGCGCCACTGCACTCCAGCCTGGGCAACAGAGCAAGCCCCTATCTCAAAAATAATAAATACTCAAACGAATTATTTTGTCTTTAAAAAGGAAACAAGCCTTAAAAACATTAAACACTATAGGAAAGAGTGATGATGATAATGACTTAAATGGAGATAACACTAAATAGCATAGCACAGGAAGCTCATGAGACTGTTAGCACCCACTCAGGCATTCAGCACATATCCATTGGCTTCCCACACTGTGTTAAAAGTAAGGGTGTAAGAATTAGTGTCACAGTGTGCCTGCCCTCATGTAGTTCACATTCTAGTGATGTACAGTAAACGATGGTTTTCAATTTGTAAGTGTATATATATTTTACTAAGGATAGGGATATGTTCTGAGAAATCATTAGGTGATTTCATCATTGTGTGAACCTCCTACGGTGTACTTACACCAACTTAGATGGTGTTTGTATTTTTGTTTATATCTGTTTTTTCATGTGTAAAGCCAAAAGTCCCATCACTGTTACTGAATATCAGTCATTTCCCCTACTTGATCTGCAATGCCAGTATCAAATGCCATATAGCAGATTTCTGTACGTGCTCAGCTATAACCCTAGGGGACTACCATCATAGTTACTGTCTGTTGAAATGCCTGAAATGTCATTATGGGGTACTTGACTATATCTTAAAACCTTTTCCTTAAGTGTGTTCATAGGTTGGTTTTTCTAGATGAGCACTTCTGAGGAGTTAGATGAAATGCCAATGCCAGATTCTGAAAGTGTATACATTATCCCTGGAAGTAGTCTCCTGTTGTTGCAGAATTTTAGAGACTATAGAGACCGCTGAGGTTGCACAAGGAGTTTATTTCAGGTGTACATTGGCTCAGCTTGGATTTGGATCTAAAATGGTCGAGACCTTAATAAAGACAGCGCTTAATTTTTTATGCATGAAGTACACAATGGTGCTAAAACAAGTTTGCAGTTGTAGAACAAAGGCAATTTATCAAGCAGTGACAGGTACCTAACTTGGGCTTACATATGACTGTTGCTGTGCAACCCAGATGTTCGCTATCTGTAGAGCTCAAGGATTCTAGCACGGGCCTTATCTATTGCCTTCTGTTACAGCACCTACAAGGCAGGAGTCCAGTCTGCCTGGGTATTTCTTATGACCTTCGCTGTGTTACAGAAACTTACAGTTATCAGCTGTAGAGAACTAGAAGAATTTATAAACTTTTATAAAACTTGCAAAGCAGAATAAAATTCCATGGGAGGGGGAAGGACTCAGGGAAGTCTGCTTATAAAAGAAAAATTTCTGCTTCTCTTTCCTGTATTAATTTTATTTTTATATTACGGTGTTTTATCAATTTTTCTTTACCCTCTTCATGCCCCTCTTTGGTGCATTTATATAAGTAATACTTTTACTAGAACAAAATGTAGCAGGAGCGGCTGTGGGAAACGGATCTCTCGGACACCGAATATAGAAGGAAGGAGTTTAATTCGGCTGGGAGCAAGGTGGCATAGTTGCCTTAACAGCCAAGCTCCCCTAACAAAGGAAGGTTCCTTCTTTATATAGGCTTATACTTTAGATGTTACATGTGGAAGAATCTTAGGTTTATAGCTTAACATATGAAAAGAGTCTCAGTTTACACTCTTAGGAATTACATGTGAAAAGGATTTCAGTTTACAGTCTTAGGAATTACATATGAAAAGGGCTACGGTTTACAGTCTTAGGAATGAAAAAAAGGGAAGTTGACCTGAGATGCTTGGGTCTCCTTCTTCATTCCCCCCTTTGAGACCCTCATCACTTTGTAATATTAGTGAGAGGTCTCACTTTCATTCTCACTTTCCAGATTTTCTGAGAAACAGAGTGATAATGTTTCATATAATACACTTGTGATGTCACTTTTTGGCTAAATATAGTAGTAATGAATCCCCTAATCATCTGAACGAACAGGGGAAGTGGACAAGGGAGCAGCAAACAAATACCTATTGTTATTAGAACACTTATGATGAGGGTTTTGAATCTTCCCAAGGATGAGAACCAACCTCCAAATAAGGACTCAGGGTTAAATCTGTGCCACACCTGTACAGGCTTGTCTGCCAGTTTGGTCATGTCTCGCACAACATCCTCTACTGTTTGCCTCTGGTCATCGATATGCAGAAGCAGTTGGTTAGATTGAATTTTCCACAGACTACCCCTTTGGCTGCTAGCAAATAATCTAGGGCCAGCCGGTTCTGATAAATCGCATTTCTCATTTGAGTTTCTTGTCAGGCCAAGAGTGACGGAGCTTTGCCTGTTTCATTAGTGAGTATTTCCAAAACAGCCTGCAACTGGATGATCCGGTTGAGCATGTAAATAGGGGTCTGGTATCCCCATGAGCCATCCTGAGCCCATGTGGCTGGCCCCTAATACTCAATAATTCTCTCCGGTGGCCACTCATCATCTGCCCAATCCCCTATTTTTAGGTCTCTCTTCTCCCTAGCAGAGTAGACTAGATACCCTATCAGCTCACCTGTCTTAACAGATAATAGGAAGAAAGAGGGCTTCCTTTCTCTTCTGTCTTGGTTATTAATTTAGTAGGGCTATTCCATCACCCTGTCAGGAGTCTAATTTAAAAAGTAGTATGTATAGGGGGCTCTGATGGGTTGTAACATACATCAGGCTGTCCATCCCCCAGTCCACATACCTTAGACTGAGTACCATTGTATAAACAGGTTCCCTTTTGTGTCCCTGTGCACTCATAATAACTGTAAAACAAAAGAATGGCAGTGGCATTTCGCCCTACCTTTGTAACCTGGTGGACACACTGAGAGCATTCTTAAAAATCAGTTAATGTCCCTACTGTACAAGTCCAAATATTAAGAAGAACAAGTCCCACGATGAATTTCCTCATGTTTCGGCTGTGCGTGGACCAGCCAGCTTCCGGATGTGGCTGGAGCAGAGTTTATTGTTCTTTTTAAGGTGATTCTGCAGTTGTTATCTGTGTTTGGTATGGCTCTCCAAGTCTAGGCAGCTGCCGGTTTCACACAGCTGTGGTGGGTCCAGGCTGGGATTCCCTCTACCTTCACAGCTGTGGGGGTGGTCAGGATCATGGTCCAGGGTCCTTTCCACTGTGGTTTCAGAGGGCTGCACTCCAATCCTTTATCCACACGTGACCACCTGGTGTGAAAGGGTGAACTGGGGAGAAAAAGCTTACAGGACATGTCATTCACCCAGATTGAAATATCTTGGGCGATTTTCCCTCGAGCTCGTAACTGGCATCCTAACTCAGTCTCACCCAACTCCCGAGGAGTTCCCAGGAGTGTCCGGAGTATGGGAGGGGGCCTGTGATACAAGATTTCATAAGGGGAATATCCTGTCTTCCTAGAAGGGGTGCATCTAATGTTGAATAACACCAAGGGAAGTGCCTGCACCCACTTTAATCTTGTTTCTTGACACACTTTCCCTAAGCTGTTTTTGATGGTCCGGTTCATTCTTTCCACTTTTCCGGAACTCTGAGGTCGGTAGGCAGTGTGCAGTTTCCAGGTGATACCCAAGGCCATTGCTATTTTCTGGACTAAATCTGCCACAAATGCTGGTCCATTGTCTGATCCGATGCGCAGTGGCAGTCCAATTCTAGGGATAAGATCTCAAAGCAGCACACAGGTTACTTCATGGGCTTTTTCAGTTCTAGTCGGGAAGGCCTCCACCCACCCAGAGTATGTGCACACCAGAACCAACAAATACTTATGTCCCCCACACTTGAGCATTTCAGTAAACTCTACCTGGAGATCTTCAAACGGAGCTGCTCCATAAGCTTGAATTCCAGGGGGAATAGTTGGACCCTGCCTCGCGTTGTGTTGCCGACACGTAATGCATCGCAGTGCCACAGTTTTGGTCAAGGCTAAGTGTGAGATGTAAAAGTACCGGCCCAACATCTTTTCAAGCGACTCTGGACCTAAATGAGTGGTCTCATGTACGGCTTGTACAACTGCTGTCCCCAGCAGCTGTGGTACTGCTATTCTTCCATCTGGCAGTTGGATCATCCTCCTTTGATCAGTTGCCCTCTTTCTGTCTGGAGAAAGTCTCTTTCCTCCTCAGTGAGTAAGTGTTAGATCAGGGATCTGGGGAATCAGCGGGGCTGTTCGGTAGGGGGTAGATGCTGCCTTAAGAGCTGCTGAGTCAGCTTGGGAATTTCCAGGGCCACGGAGGTGTGGGCCCGCTGATGTCCTCGGCAATGTTTGACCGCCACCCTCCGGGGCTTCCAGACCGCTTCTAGCAGCTGCAAAATTTCATGCTGATACTTTCTTTTCCCCCTGAAGTTAACAGGCCTCTCTCTTTGTACAGTGCTCCATGTACTTGGAGAGTCCGGAAGGCATGTCAAGAGTCAGTGTAAATGTTTACAACCTTATCTTTACTCAGCTCTAAGGCTCAAGTTAAAGCAACGAGTTCAGCCTTCTGAGCCGAGGTGCCCTGAAGCAGGGATTTGGCCTCGATTACAATGTCCAAAGTTACCACGGCGTAGCCTGCATGTCTTTCCCCTCGTGGATTGACAAAGCTGCTCCCATCCACATACAAGTCCCAGTCTACTACTGTCCATGGCTGATCTCGAAGATCAGGCCTGCTGGAATAGACTGTGTCCAGGACTTCAACACAGTTGTGTTCAACCAGACCTTCTGACATTGGGAGCAAAGTGGTGGGGTTTAAGGTGTTGCAGACCTCAATGGTGATGTGTGGATTTTCACATAGCAGGCCCTGGTATTTGATCAGCCTAACATTTGATAACCAGTGGTGCCTTCTGGTATTCACTGGAGTCACTACTGCGTGGGGTGCTTTGATATTTAAGTTCTGTCCCAGAGTTAGCTTATCTGCTTCTTGTGCTAGCAGAGCAGTTGCTGCCAGGGCCCTTAAGCATGAGGGCCATCCTTTGGAAACTCCATCCAGCTGCTTGGAGAGGTAAGCCACAGGCCTGGGCCAAGGTCCTACTGTTTGGACTAGGACCCCAACTGCCACTTTTTATCTTTCTGCCACATATAATTTGAAGGGCTTTGTTAAATGAGGCAGCCCCAAAACTGGATCTGACATTAGTTTCGTTTTCAGTTCCTGATAAGCCTGACACTGCTGGGATCCCCATTCAAAGGGCTCTTTGTCTCCCCGCTTTGTCACATCATAGAGGCGTTTGGCTAGTACTGCGAAGCTTGGAATCCACAATCTACAGAACCCCACGGCTCCCAGGAACTCCCGCACCTGCCGTCTAGTCTTGGGTTCTGGCAGGTCACAAATTACTTGCTTCCTTTCTGTTCCTAGGCTGCATTCCCCCTTCTGGATGTTAAACCCCAGATACTTCACTTGCTGTCGGCAAATCTGGGCTTTCTTTTTTAGACACTTTATCCCCACAGTCCTCCAGGTGCTGAAGACATCTTTTTGCGCACCCGACTGCCATGGGGTGTCCCAATAATAGATCATCAGCATATTGAAGGAGGACACAGCCTAAGTTTTTAGCCAGAAACCTTTGGAGGTCACAGGCCAGTGCCTCCCCAAAGATGGTAGGAGAGTTCTTGAACCCTTGGGGGAGCCGGGTCCAGGTGTACTGGGTGGTCCTACCTGTTTCTGGCCATGGAAAGGCAAATAGCTTCTGACTTTCAAAAGCCAGTCTGATGCTAAAGAAAGCATCCTTTAAGTCAAAGCAGGTGAACCAACCATCCTCTGCTGGCAATAATCCCAGCAGTGTATATGTATGGATTAGGCACAGTTTGGTGCAAAGTCACTGTGGCCTGATTGACCAGGCGCAAGTCTTGTACTGGCCTGTAGCCTTTGGTCCCTGGTTTGAGAACAGGCCAGAAGGGGGAGTGTTCCATGGAGAATGGCAAGGAACTATAATTCCATAGTCCTTTAAGCGTTTTAGATGGACCTGAATGCCTTCTAGCGCCTCTCGAGGAACTGGATACTGCTTTTGTCTAATATCTTCTGCACACTGACTAATGCCATATTTATCATACGCTGATTTTCCGGGCTCTCAGGATCAAAAGGAGTGTACATGCGGTAAACTTCACACAGTGTTTCATAGAATTGGGTAGGGCTTTCCTCTTTTCCTTGAAGAACCTCAGAGACTTTATTAATGTTTCTAACTCTCTGGGCCCCCTTTTTTTTTTTTTAATCCTTCCAGCAAGGCTTCTCTGTACCAGATTAGCCTTTGCATGCCCTCCGGGGTGTTTGGATCCCACTGGGGTCAGTTCCCGGTAACCAGACCCTGGCATACTCTTGGGGCTTCTGGTAGTCTTCAGGGACATGCTCCTCCAGCCAATTAGAAGCGGCTTGGAGTATTCTCCGCCTTTCGTCCGTGTTAAAAAGATGCATAAGCAGCTGATGGCAATCAGCCCAAATGGGGTTATGAGTCTGAATGATAGTTTGCAGTAAATCAATGAGGGCTTGGGGTTTCTCAGTGTAAGACGGGTTATTTTTCCAATTGATAAGGTCAGCCAAGGTGAATGGCAGGTACGTAAAAACACGCTTTTCTAGCATATGGTCATCCTCATCTACTCCCGTGTACCTCTGCTCTCTCAAAGGCATCTGCACCCCGGCCTTGGGTCGCAGATGAGCTGCCAGAGGGGGAGTTCCCTCTGGGAAGCGGGCAGCAATGGGTGGAGTTTTTCCACATTCTCTTTTGCCTACTCTGGGGGATTTAGGGGTGTGCGGCTCTGGTGGGGATGCCGAGACTTCCGGCCCTGGGGCAGGGAGTCCTTGAGGAGGAGGAGGCATTATCGACAAAAACTCTTCTGCCACTGGGTCGACCAAAACCTTGGGAGTTCTTCCTACCGCTGAATCTGCCCGGGCCTTAGGAGTCCGCATCGCTTGGCGGCAAGGGGGTTGGTGGTTTCTAGCAGTCTGTCCCTTGGCTACTAAAACAGTTGCTACCTGCTCTCTTAGCCACTTCAGAGGGTTGAAAACTAACTGCAACCACAAGTCTATGTATGGAAATTGATCAAGGTGTTCTAGTTCGCCGTATATAATCTCATGCCTTACTTTGGAGACAAGCGACCTGTCTAGGGTCCCCTCTAGGGGCCAGCCGACCCCAAATGCTGCAGTTTTCCCTACATAAAACCCTTAATTTCTCTGGTATCATAGTTACTTTATAATTCCCACTAAATCCCTTTGTGAAATTTTTCAACATGATTTCTAAAGGGGTGGGCTTACTAAGGGAGTGACCCATATTAACAATTCAAAGAAACAATTCCCACTGTTAGGAGAGTGTTAGTTCACTCACAGCAGTTTCCGTTCCTGCCCAGCACAGCACAGCACAGCACAGCACAGCACAGACGCACTCTCTGATTTACATTCACCTCAATCCTCTTACAACACCCAGAGGCTTTTTCACTCAGCCTTACGTGGCTGTCTCTAATTCCTACAAATTGCTCGATGCATGAAGCCCTTCTTAATGGGCCCAATACCTTTTACGACTGATGAGTACGGCTGGACACATCTACACACACAGACACACATCCACACACACACAGACACACATCTGAATGCTCTCCTTCCAAAGAGAGCTACCTTCCAACATGCCGATCTGGCACCTGTGGGTGATCAAGCCACGCTTCCACCCAAAATGGGGTGGGCTACTTTCCCAGGGTTCAATCTCACCAAATTGCTTGACACAGACACACACCCACACAGACACACATCCGAATGCTCTCCTTCCAAAGGGAGCTACCTTCCAACGTGCCGATCCGGCACCCGTGGGTGATCAGGCCACACTTCCACCCAAAATGGGGTGAGCTACTTTCCCGGGGTTCAGTCTCACCAAATTGCTCGACGACACAGACACACACCCACAGACACAGACACACATCTGAATGCTCTCCTTCCAAAGGGAGCTACCTTCCAATGTGCCTATCTGGCACACATGGGTGATCAGGCCACGCTTCCACCCAAAATAGAGTGGGCTACTTTCCCGCCGTCTGCTATCAGGGACTTGCTTCCCAGCCAACGCACCAAAAATGTAGCAGGAACGGCTATGGGAAACAGATCTCTCAGACACTGAATATGGAAGGAAGGAGTTTAATTCGGCCGGGAGCAAGGTGGCATAGTTGCCTTAACAGCCAAGCTCCCCTAACAAAGGACGGTTCCTTCTTTATATAGGCTTATACTTTAGATGTTACACGTGGAAGAATCTTAGTTATAGCTTAACATATGAAAAGGGTCTCAGTTTACAGTCTTAGGAATTACATGTGAAAAAGATTTCAGTTTACAGTCTTAAGAATTACATATGAAAAGGGCTATGGTTTACAGTCTTAGGAATGAAAAAAACAGGAAGTTGACCTGAGATGCCTGGGTCTCCCTCTTCAGCACGACTATCATGGCCTCCTCTTTGAAGATGGTACTAAATTATATGTAGGAGAGAGTATCTAGGTAGGGCAGATGTTTTAATTGCCTTTTATGTAAGTTGCATCTTGATTCTTTAGGCCAAAGTTTTACTTTCTTTTACTTTGGGATGACTAATAGAGGGTAGGCACACTCTGGGGCTGCTCTGCTTTAGTACGTCCAGTGAGGCGTAGTGTCAGGGCCTTTTTCTTGCCTTGGCGTTTTATGCCCCTGTGCACCTGTGCCTGTCTTAGGTTGTTCCTTCCTTGAGGAATCCTACCCATCATTGGCTAGCTAGCCATCTTCTGGAGCTAGAGAGGACACCATGGTGGTCCTGACAAGGAGGTTGAGATAGAATTTTTTGACACTGATTGCAGGTCTTTGAGAGCTTTGCCTTGATACACCTTTGAATTACCTTGATAGAGGATGTAGCCTTTTGTATTTACTGAGGTGCTGCTGAGTTAAACTGTTTACTAAGTCACTCCGGTTCCTTTTTTGGTTTACTTAAGGAAAAAATTTAAATAAGTTCAATGAGCTCATTGCCTCCAGTCAACTCATGGTGGGGGTGGTGATAGTTCCTGGGGGACAGGTTGATAATTAGTTAAGGCCATTATTTGGGTGTTGGTATGACTAGCTACTACTGCTTTTATGGTTAACTATATGCTTGGAAACAAGAGAGGCAAGAGACATGGGAGGATTAAGCAACTACCTAGAATAATCACGAACCCTACTATTAGTATTTTAAATCCTCCAAAAGATGAGAGCCAGCCTCCAGAGAGGGAGTCTGGTGACCATCCAGGCTTCCAAGTTTGAACTGGAACATGGGCCAACTTTCACATTTTTGCAGTTATTTTCATGACAGCTTTTCCATTATCATTAATTTCTAAGCAGGAGTTAGTTAGGTTAAACTTTCCACATACACCTCTTTCCTGGGACAGGAGATAATCTAAAGCTAGTCTGCTTTGGTAAATAGCATTTCTCATTTTTGTGGATTGTACAGCTAACAGGTCTAAAGCTTGTGCAGTTTCACTGGTAATGATTTCAAGCACTGCTTGTAATCTTATAATGCCATTAAGCATATAAATAGGAGTACCGTATCCCCATGACCCATTTTGTGCCCAAGTACCTGGCCCATAATATTGAATAATACTTTGAGGTGGCCAATAAGTGTCTTTCCAGTCTCCTATTTTTATACTTCCTCTGATGTTTATACTTGTTTTACTTCTGTTTTTCACTTCATCATAAACAGAATATACTAGAGTTTCCCCTAGCTGTAAAGGGAATAAGAAGGATGGTCTGATTGTCCCTAGTATGTAGTCTCCTGTCCATTTAGCTGGTAATTGCTGATACGCTCACTGCCTGCAAATCCAATAAAGGCCAGAGGGTGTCTGCCATCTATTGGGTGCTTCAAGTTGATTCCAGGAGTGGTTTAAAGCTGGGAAGCAAGAAAATGGGTTGTAGCGTGGCAACCTGGAGGTAGTTTTACCTTGTTTATTCTTGCCCTGCCACAAAGGTTTTCCCACTGTTTGGTTATAATATTGCTGCCCTAAACAAGCCAATTCTCCTACTGGATTAACAAAAGAGTTCCCCCAGCAGGCAATACAGTACCTTCCGACTATGGAAGTTTTTAAGAGCCAGATGCTTGAGCACTTGGGTGCTGGTCTGGGAGAGGCAGGGTTAAGATAACATTTTCTTGAGGCGTTACTTGTCTTGCTTCCCATGACCACTGCATTCTACCACAAGAGGAAACACCTAGATTATTAGCTATGCTTTTAGCCAGTTGAGCAAACAGATTACTGGCTACTGGAGGGGGTTCAAGAACCTCTTGGTTGGTTTTTTTAGTTTCCATAAAGTGACTTGACAACTCGGAAATGGTGTTGAGCTGGAAGGTTCTGAGCCTTTAGTAATACATAAGGTGACTGTTTTTTTGATTACTTAAATGCATTGTGATACAGTAGTCTGTGTTCACATGGACATGTCCGGCTCAAGGATTTTAAGGGTTACAGGATGACGGCTATTTACCTTACATTTTGGTTTTGTTAGTATTTTCATAAATGATTTCCTTTGGTGGTAGTTTGTTGGTGGTTGGGGTATGTGTCTGTGTGTGGCAATATCAGCAGTAGGTTTCTAAGCAAGTAGGATGTGGACAATCAGGATTGGGTCAGTAACAATGAATGCCACATCCTGTGTTATTATATACCTTATTGGTCCAAGTTGTCCATGTGAATGTTGTCTGACAGAAATTAAAGTACAGATTTAAATTTTTCTCGTGGGTAAGGGAGACTTTGGTCTAATTGGGTGGGTACCTATCTATTGACTTATCTAGGACCTCAAACCAACTTCCACGCTTTAGCTTGAGATTATAACACATGTACGGTTTATCAATGCCTGTGTTACAAACTGAATAAATTGATTGTAAGTACAAGCCCCTAAGTCCCTGTACACTTATGTTTGATACAGCAAGGTTTTAACTACTGTATTCCCAATTCAAGTAGTTTGCCTGCAGTAAGTACATTCATCTACCGGTTGCCCTTCTTTTTGTACAGATATTGCAGTTAACAATAATAAAGTAAAAATTAACATTTCTATACCACTTCACAGGGACAGAATGAATCTTTCCTTGGACACAGGGGTTGGCAAAGATGATAACATAGTAACAGAATAGTTAACAATACTAAGATAGCAATTAGGCTTAAGATTTTTATCCATACTTTTGATGAGTTCTCAAGCTTCAGCTGTGCGTGAACTAGTCAGCCTCTGGTTGTTTGACTAGAGCAGGGCTGTTGCTCCTGCTGGCAGCTTGGTCTCATTGCAGGATCAGTGTGGTTGGGTGCTCTGTATCCTGCTTACTGGTCCACTTTTCCTGGGCTGCTGCTGGCTTTAACCAGCTGTGGTGTATCCATGGTCTGATGCCTGCAAGTTTAACAGCAGTTGGAGTGGACAACATTACAACAGTGGTCCATCCCATATTGGCCCCATTGTGGTTGGGTTCCACTTCTTGACCCAGACTGAATCCCTGAGTTTCAGGGGATGCACAGGATCTGTCAGACTAATAGGTAATTTTTCTCAAACTCTGTATTTTCTGCACAGTTATCCCTAAGGCCTGCATCTGCTTTCTCAGGGTTAATTCTCCTACCTCTCTGATGTCCCCTTTAATTTGGGTTATGATTGGGGGTGGCCGGCTGAACAGATTTTCACAAGGTGAATACCCAGTTTGTTTGTTGGGGATACACCTGACTCAGAGGAGGACCACAGGCAAGACCTGATCCCACCGCAGATGGGTTTCCTAGCAGAATTTCTTTAATAGCTGTTTGAGCATTTGATTCATATGCTCAGGTTTTCCTGAGCTCTGTGGGTGATAGGTAGTGTGCAGTTTCCAGTTTGTTTTTAACAGCCATGTTAGGTTTTGGACAATTTCAGCTACAAATCCTGGGCCACTTGTCTGATCCTATTGTGTTGTATTCGAGGCAAGATTAAGGAACCAGCACCAAGACAAAAGTATGCCAAATAGCAGGGTTTATTAAGCCAGCGACCACTGAGGACTCGCGTCTCTCCAACCCGTGGCCCCGAATGGAGGGTGTTAAGACCTTTTATACCCGTAGAAATTACTTTGGGAGTCAGGGTGAGAGGCAGGAGTGTGGGTGAAGGGACACAGACATTTAGGGTTTTCGTAAATCATCTCCCGCACAGAGAGGAGGGAGCTGGGCTCAGGACATTCCAGAGGTTTGAAGACATTTTTCCACCTCGATTGTTACCTAAGTGGCTTGCAGAAGTCAAGATAAGCGTTCGTTTGCACATCTGGGCAGCAGAGGAAATAACAGATCTTAGTTACTTATTACAAAGCACAGGGACCAGGATGGAATTAGCTAGGGCTGCTATTCTAGTCACAAAGGCTGACAATTCTGGCTGTTACTGATAAGAAAGGTAGATAGCTTTACCTAGTTTGCAGAGCAAACTAGCAGTTTTATGTACAGAAGCCAAAGGCCAGCAGTTATTGTGAGGAGAGTGGGGCAGCCATTGCAACTTATTTTAAAACATAGCTTTGTCTTTATAAAATGGCGTTGCTCATGTTCTAACTCTAGGCCGGCGATAGCACATTCCCCCCTGTTCTTTTAACATCTATTAAATCTTTAATAGGTTTTTTCCTCTTGATATAGCGGCCCATAGTTGGATTTCAGAACTATTAGTTACACTTAGGCTTTTTCCTAGGAGGGTGCAGAGGTCTAGGAAAAAAGTTATAGGCTGTCTGGGGACCTACTCTAGGGTTAAGTTGTCAAGGGTAGTTCCATTCCCAATTACAGAACTAATGAATTGCCCCGTCGAGCCCTCTATGAGGACCCATTGGTAATACGTGGGTGTTAAAGGGGGTTCCTTTTGGAGGGTGGTTGTAGGAATTAGGGAGATTAGGACGATGACTGAGCACGGCGCAATAGTCTTAGCTTTAGGAGGTCTGTTGTAGATGAGACCACCTCCCATCCTGCATCCAGGGGGGCAGTCTTGACGTGTGAATGGTGAATTCAGGCAGTCAGTCTGTCCACTTTGATTGCCGTGGGGGTGATCAGAATTACGGTGTAGGGTCACTTCCAGCAAGGAGTTAAACCAGAGGCGGTGAATCTCTTTACCAGGACCTTGTCCCCGGGCTGGAAGGGATGTACCGGCTGGTCAGTGAAATCCCCTGGAGTAGGTCGAGTTCCTCTGATGAGCGGGTGCACCTGGGACTGAACAGACTGGAGTGCCTGTAGGGACTTAAGGAGTGTGTGGTTATGAACTTCGGCATGTACAGCATCTGCAAGTTTGGGGAGTAAGGGAGGGGTCCTGCCAAACATAATTTTAAAAGGGGAGAAACCTTTTTGATAGGGTGTGCATCAGACACGGAGGAGGACAAAAGGAAGCAGGTTGACCTAGTTCTCACCGGTCTCCAATATGAACTTTGTTAGAGTTTCTTTTATGGTCCAGTTCATTCTCTGAACCTGTCCTGAACTCTGGGGGCGATAGGCACAATGCAGTTTCCACGATATGCCCAGGACCTTCGCCAGTCCCTGAGAAACTTGTGCAATAAATGCAGGGCCATTATCCGATCCCAGAGTCAGGGGCTAGCCGAACCGAGGAACCAGGTCCTGTAACAACTTTTTTGCTATCACCAGTGCAGTTTTAGACCTAGTAGGGAAAGCCTTAACCCATCTAGAGAAGGTGTTTATAAACACGAGGAGGTATCTATAGCCACACGCTGGGGGTTTTATTTTAGTAAAGTTCACTTTCCAGTGTTCTCCCAGGCTAGTACCCCTAAGTCTTATCCCTGTTTGACTAGGCCTACTTCCCCCTGGATTTACCCTGGCACACACATCACATCGAGTTGTAGTCTTTTTTACTAACTTGTGTAGGTGTGGAATGTGGTATCTGGTCCTCAGCAGCTCAATTAATTTTGTCTGTCCCAAGTGTGTGGCCTGGTGTGTGTTTTTAACTAGAACTTGTTCTAGAGTTTTGGGGACCACAATTTTTATATCCGGTAGAGTCCACCATTCTGTGGAATCTTGGGTCCCCCCTGTTCTTTAGCAAAATTTTTTTCCTCAGGTGAGTACATAGACGTAGGGGGCAGGGTTGGGGTCGGCAGAGTTACAAGAAGAGTCAGGGGTTTTACTGGCCTCAATGCTGCCTGTTTGGCTTGTAGATTAGCTGCCCTATTTCCCCTTGCCTCTGGTGAATCTCCCTTCTGGTGTCCTTTGCAGTGTATTAATGCCATTGCCTTGGGCTTCCATATAGCCAAGCTCTAGTAGGGCTAGGATTTCTTCTTTGTTTTTGATGATTTTTCCCTCTGAGGTAAGTAGTCCTTTTTCCTTATAAATGGTTCCATGCACATGAGCTGTAGCAAAAGCATACCTGCTATCTGTATAGATATTCAGTTTTTCCCTCCGCCCAGTTTAAAGCCTTTATCAGGGCTATGAGTTCTGCCTTCTGGGCCGAGGTTCCTTGTGAAAGAGCCTGGGCCCAGATAACTCGCTCTAAGGTGACTACAGCTGCCCCGGCATACCTGACTCTGTCGACCATAAAACTGCTGCCATCTGTATACATTACCTCCTCTGGGTTCTGCAGGGGAACGTTGGTGAGGTCCGGTCGAATGGTGTGGAGGACATCCACTGTCTGTTGACAATTATGTATGGGCTCCTCCGGCTTGCTGTCAGGTAGTAGTGTGGCGGGGTTTAAAACTAGTCTTTGAAAACCTTATGCAGGGCTGGTACAAAAGTAAGGCCTGATATTGGACTATGCGAGTATTTGACATCCACTTTCCCAGAGCTTCACGGAGTAGGGACTTCACTGCGTGGGGTACCACTAAATAAAACTCCTGCCCTAAGGTCAGTTTGTCCGCCTCCTTAACTAACAGGGCTATAGCTGCTACCGACTTCAGACAGGCTGGCCACCCCGAGGCCACAGGATTAAGTCTTTTTGAAAGGTATGCAACTGGCCGGGACCATGGTCCCGGAGTCTGGGTGAGCACCTCCTTAGCGACTCCGTTTTTCATGCACAAACAACTGGAAGGGTTTAGAGATGTCTGGCAAAGCCAAGGCAGGGGCTGTAGTTAGGGCAGTCTTGAGCCTGTCAAAAGCCTGTTGCTCTATTTCTGTCCAAACCAAAGGCTGATTTCCTCCTGTGCACGCACACAGGGGCTTGGCTATTTCGGCAAATCCCAAAATCCATAGCCTACAGTGCCCTACTGCTCCAAGGAATTCTTGTACCTGGCGTCTCGTGGTGGGGGTGGGTATTTGCAGCACTGCTTGAACTCGGGTGGGTGCCAATGCCCGGTTGCCCTTTTCTATAACATAGCCTAGGTAGGTAACTTTCGGTTGGCAGAGTTGGGCCTTTTTAGCTGAGACCCGATATCCCAAAGTCTATAGGGTCTTTAATAATGACTGGGTAATCTCTTTACAGGCCTCTTGTGTTTTTGTAGCCAATAATAAGTCATCCACATATTGAAGTAGGGTACACTCAGGGAACTCAGCTCAGAAGGTGGCAAGATCTTGGCTGAGTGCCTTATTAAACAGTGTAGGGGAGTTTTTGAACCCCTGTGGCAGTCTTGTCCAAGTAAGTTGCCTCGAAACCCCAGTATTAGGGTCAGTCCATTTAAAAGCAAATATAGGCTGGCTAACAGGGGCCAGGGGGATGCAAAAGAATGCATCTTTGAGATCTAGGAAGTGTAATGGTGTTGTTTTGGGCTTAAGAGACTCAGGAGGGTGTACGGATTTGGAACCGTTGGGTGGACAGTTTCCACCCGTTTGTTTACTTCCCTTAAGTCCTGTACTGGCCTATAGTCCTTTGTGC
Organism: Alouatta palliata; assembly: GCA_004027835.1. Classification (NCBI taxonomy): domain Eukaryota; kingdom Metazoa; phylum Chordata; class Mammalia; order Primates; family Atelidae; genus Alouatta; species Alouatta palliata. The sequence goes on from PVKV010009124.1 coordinate 25,964, forward strand.
CGGGTTTCAAAACAGGGAGTAGGGGGGTATTTCAGGGAGACTTACAGGTAATAAGGATTCCTCCTTCTAGAAGCCTGGCTATATGTGGAGCAATTCCCCGCCGGGCTTCCTGGCTCATGGGATACTGTTGTACCCGGACTGGAGTTGCTGTTGCCAACAACTGGACCATGACTGGGGTACGGTGACTTGCCAAGCCTGGGGAATTTGTTTCAGCCCATACTCCAGGTACATCTCTTTGGAATTGGCAGAGGAGGTCTGATGTTGGTGGTTGATCTGCCTCTGATGACAAAGCTTCCTGCAAGAGATATTCGTCTGACAAGGCACAGGTGATGAGGATTTGCTGAGGTGGCCCTGATGCCAAGGGGGGAGGAATTGAGAGGCAAGCCTGACTCTCGCTGAAAAAAATATTTGCTTGAAGTTTGTGAAGTAAATCTCGTCCAAGGAGTGGGTACGGGCACTTTGGGATGACTAAGAAGGAATGGGTGATGGTGCCGTTTCCCAGATCAACAAAACGATTTGTGGTTCAAGGGCTTGTTGTGGTTTTTCCTGTGGCCCCCTGGATAATTGTTTTTTTTACTGGATAGTGGTCCCAGAGGCCGAGTAAGGACTGAGTGGGCCACGCCAGTGTCAACTAGGAAGCTAACAGGTGTACCCCCAATTTTTAAAGTGACCCTGGGCTCCTGGGGGCATAATAAATAAGAGCCCTGGCCCCGTCAATCCTGGCTTTCTAAATTAAGAATAGTTCTTGGAGGCCTTCCCTGAGCTGTCTCTTGCCTCCTCCTCTCCAGACATTTGCTCTTCCAGGTACCTTCTCGTCGGCAGAAAGTGCACTGATTGGGTCCTAGCCTGGGCCGGGGGCTCCAGGGGTTCCCCTGGGGGGGTCCCCATGGGATAACTTGGGTTTCCTGAAGAGCTGCTATTACCGCCTTTGTAACCCTCTTGTCCTGCCTAACTTCTGATGTATCCCTATTGTGAAATACCTTTTGGGCAATTTCCAAAAGTTAGGACAAATTCATCCCCTGAAACCCCTCTAGTTTTTGTAACTTCTTTTTTATGTCTGGAGCTGACTGGAAACGAATGCCAGATTGATGGCGCACTGATTTTCAGGAGCCTCAGGGTCAATAGTAGTGTAGGTGCGATAAGCGTCCTGAAGGCGCTCAAGAAAGGCAGCTGGCGACTCCTGTGGACCCTGAGTTATAGTCCCCACCTTGCAAAGATTAGTGGGCTTTTGGGCCGCTTTCCTAACTGCCTCTAGTAGGTACCGGTGAAAACTGTTCAGAGTCTGCAGACCCACTGAAGTATTTGGGTCCCACTGGGGGCGGTTGGAGGGGAACACTTTATTTATTCACTCTTGATGGTCCTCCACCGAGCCTCCCTCTGTTCCAATAACGGCCTTATGGGCCTCCTGTCTAATTCTGCTCCTTTCCTCAGCAGTAAAAAGCACCAAAAGCAATTGTTGACAGTTATCCCAGGTGGGGCGATGAGTCTGCAAGGCAGACTCCAAAAGCCCCGTGAGTGCTTGGGGTTTTTCAGAAAAAGGAGGATGTTGAGTCTTCCAATTATATAAGTCACTGGAGGTGCAAGGGATGTGGATGAAGAAAGGGCGTCCTCGACTTCCTCCCTCAACCGGGGGTGCCTCTCGCAGGGGTAATACTTTGGATGTATGTGGGGCCCCACTGCGGGTATGAAGTGGGGATATGGGCTGGTTCCTGGTGCTATCTGGGAGAGGTGCTGAGTCCCCTGTTCCATGGGTAAGGACTGACCCTCAGTGCTGTCTGGGGTGGGGTGCTAAGCCTCCTGCTCAGGGGTCCTAACGTAAGGCAGAGGAAAGTCTAGGTCTTCCTCTGGAGTGGGGAGAATGGCCGGCACAGTCGGGACTTTCTTTGGACCGGCTAGCATAACTTGAAGTCCAGCCTGTATTATGCAGCGCTTTAGCCACAGAGGAGGATGTTGAACTAAATCTAACCATTGGTCGATGTATGGAAACTGGTCGGGATGTCCAGGGGACCCCGTAACTGTTCTCCATACTGCCTGGGTAATTTTTGGGTCATATGTTCCAGTGTCTGGCCACCCCACTCCAAAGGATGGCCACTCTAGCTCACATAAGGTACGAAGTTTTCCAGGCGTCAACTTTACCCCATATTGGCCTGAGAATCCGGCTTTGAAGTTAGCCGTCATGCATTGGAGGGGAGTACAAGGCCGGGAGCTAGATGAGCCCATTTTTTTTTTTTACTCAATACCTAAGAGATTACACTAATTTAAAACTGGCTTCACTGAGGATTTAAACCAACAACCTTGCAGTTGCAAATGCTGCACCCTGTGGCGGTGTGCCTGCCTGAAAGCCGGGACAGGGCTGACTGGCAGAGGAAAAAAAAATGCTCTTTGTGTCAGTTTAAAACTGAGCTTGCAGCAGCTGGGTTCCCGCCCCTGCAGCTTTTGGTCGCCTTGACACAGGGACTCTAAAAAGCATGAAATTCCTCTCTCCCTATCTTTCTTCTTGCTCTCTGTCTGTCTCTGTCTCTTCTCCTTTCTCCACTCTCTTCTCTGTCTCCCCTCTCTTTTCTCTCTCCTCTCTCTCTCTCTCTTCTTTCTCTCAATCCTTTCTCTACTCTCTTCTCCGTTTCTCCCTCTTTTCTCTGTCTTTTCTCTCCTTTTTCTAGCTGTCTTTCTCTTTTTAAATATCTCCTCTTTCTCTCTTTTTCTCTTTCTCTGACCTCCTTTCTTACTTCTTGGTAGTAACGCGAGTCTTGGGGTTTTTATAATATTTCCAATTTCGGCAGGCACTGTACTTGTGCTCTGCCCTCTCTAACACTGGCTTCTGTAGAGCCTGCACAGCTAAATCTTGTAAGGATTGTACAATTAATTTAATGGGCCTGTCCCTTGCCCGGGCCAAAGGGACTGGTGGAAGGGGCCACGGGGGAGGATAAGTATCCAACTCCCAGTAAGGGAAATTACATCCAACACGGACAAAAGTACTCCTTTCCTGGAGGGGGTGGCTGAGGGAACCTACAGGCTACAATGATTATAATAAGAAAGAAAACAAAAAGAGATAGGGCTAAAACTATTTGCCACATGGCAGAATCAGAAGAAGTAGTGAGGCCTCAGAAACAGAATAGGAGAAGGAAGGAATACAGAGTTATCTCTATAGGCATGAATTCAGCAAAAGTCCCCTGCAACCAATGATCTGTTAACCACTGTAGGACATCTTCTACTGCAAGGGAAGCAGGCCTAAACCACTGTATATCATCCAACAGGAGTCTGACAAAACTAGTAAACCTACAATAAGGACAGAACCACATGTAAGATAGACAGACAAAGGATGGGTGCCCCCCAAATGGGAGACCAATCAGGTGTCAGTCCGGCCACGTCCCCGGAGGGATTTAAGGTCGTCGTAGCTAAAAGGCGTACCCATATAAACCCCGGGCCTGGTCACCACAGGATGGAAGTCCACACAGGACAGCTCTGAGGTGAATCGCCGTTATGCCATATGACGTCCCCGTGGAACCGCAGGTGTTGGCCCACTCACGCCCCGTAGCCAGGTGGCCGTGGGACTACAGATACACATTCACTCAGAGGCTATGGAAAACAACAACTGTACACACTGGTGCGAAGCCAGCTAACGAAAGCGATTGGCACCCACTGTGCCCGCTACCAGCCAGAAGCCTCCAGCGACGTCTCGGGGAGGCCTGCTGGGGCCAGAGTTGCAATGACTCGTCAGTCCCCTGACCCGGGCTACACCACAGATGGACTAGTCCCCACTTTTCACAGGTTCCAGACCAGACTTGCCTCCCAGCAATCCGGAGGTTTTTAGGACCCCGAAGGAATTTGGGGCGAATGTCGGCCGGCTGAGCAGTCGCTTATCCGCCACTGGGGCGAGCTCCGGGGCCCTGAAACATTTTCAGGGGGCGCCTCCCTCAGAGAGCCCAGAGGCTGGAGCAGCCACCCGGGCGAGGTTCTAAGGGCTTTTCTCCAGGTGATGGTTTGAAAAAGAGAAAAATCTTGCCAATCCCCGTATGGCCCACCAAATGTTGTATTCGAGGCGAGATTAAGGAACCAGCACCAAGACAAAAGTATGCCAAATAGCAGGGTTTATTAAGCCAGCAACCACGGAGGACTCGCGTCTCTCCAACCCGTGGCCCCGAATGGAGGGTGTTAAGACCTTTTATACCTGTAGAAATTACTTTGGGAGTCAGGGTGAGAGGCGGGGGTGGGGGTGAAGGGACACAGACATTTAGGGGTTTTCATAAATCATCTCCCGGACAGAGAGGAGGGAGCTGGGCTCCGGACATTCCAGGGGTTTGAGGACATTTTTCCACCTCGATTGTTAACCTAAGTGGCTTACAGAAGTCAAGATAAGCATTCGTTTGCACATCTTCTGGGCAGCAGAGGAAATAACAGATCTTAGTTACTTATTACAAAGCACAAGGACCAGGATGGAATTAGCTTGGGCTGCTATTCTAGTCACAAAGGCTGACAATTCTCGCTGTTACTGATAAGAAAGGTAGATAGCTTTACCTAGTTTGCAGAGCAAACTAGCAGTTTTATGTACAGAAGCCAAAGGCCAGCAGTTATTGTGAGGAGAGTGGGGCAGCCGTTGCAACTTATTTTAAAACATAGCTTTGTCTTTTATAAAATGGCGTTGCTCAGGTTCTAACTCTAGGCCAGCTATAGCACAGTTGAAGGTAGCCCAAATCTGAGGATAATATCTTTAGTAATATTTTAGTTACTTTTCGTGCCTTTCTGTCCTTGTGGGGAAAGCCTCTACCCAACCTGAGTAGGTACAGACAAACATTAACATATAGTGATACCCTCTTGCTAGGGGCAGCTCTATAAAATCTCCAAGCAAATTTTCACAAGGTACTGCCCCAACTTCTTGAATTCCTGGGGGCAAAGTTGGCCCCCCAAGGGTTGTTCTGGGCGCAGGTTAAGCATTGTTCACAAACAGCTCGGGAGATGAGTGAGCCGTGGCAGATAGAAGTGGCGTCCTAACAGTGCTTCTAATGCTGTCTTTCCCATATGAATTCCTTGGTTGACGTGTTTTACAAATTCAGGGGATATTACTTCGGGAATGGCTAATTTCCCATTTGCAAACATCTACCACCCTCCTTTAGTAAAGCTCCCAGTTTCCTGAGCAAACCAGACCTTTTCATTTGGAGAGTAATTTGGAGTCTCTGAACACAGTGCCTCCAGGAGGAGGGTGATGGCTCAGGCAGCCTTCCTAGCCTCTATGTGGGAGGGTGGGACACCACCTAGGGCTGCCTGCTTAGTCTCCCTGTCTGCTTTTCTATTTCCTTTAGCTTCCGGTGTTGCTGCTTTCTTTACCAGCATGGCTGTGGCAGCTAACACCTTAAGACAGGGGGGCCATCCTTGTGCCACTACATCTAGTTGCTTGGATAAGTAGGCTGTCGGGCGGTGCCAAGATCCTAGGACTTTGGTTAAGACTCCAGTGGCCATTCCTTTCCACTGGTGTATGTATAGGAAGAAAGGCTTGGCCACTTCTGGTAGTCCCAAAGCAGGGGCCTTAGTTAAGGCCTGCTTAACTTGGCTAAATGTCTTCTGTTCAGTTTCCCGAAGGAAGGGACTAATGGCTTCATACAAGGGCTTTGATGTGAGTGAGCAGTTTGGAATCCAGATACAGAAGAACCCTGCTGTCCCTAAAAATTCTCCTATGTGTTGCCTGCAGGTTGGGGTTGGAAGGCTACAGACAGCCTTCATCCAGGGTAACCCTAATTTTTGCTTCGCTTGGCTTAGGTGAAACCCCGGGTAGTTAACTCTCCTTAAACAGACTTGGGCCTTTTTTCTTGACACTTTATATCCCACCTTGCATAACAGGTAGAGCAATCTTTGTCCCTAAGTGGCAATCTTCTAGGGTAGGGGCTGCTAGTAAAAGATCATCTTCATACTGCAATAGGTCACACTCATTGTGGGGAGGAGTGTAAGGTTTAAGGTGTGTTGCTAATGCTTCGCTAAAGATTGTAGGAGAGTTCTTAAACCCTTGCAGAAGTCTGGTCCAAGTGAGCTGAAAGTTGTCACACTAGAAGGCAAATAACGGTACTTACTGGTGGCAGGTGGAGGCAGAAAAAGGCATCCTTTAGATCTAGGACTGTAAACCAGGCTGTGCCTGCCGTAATAAGAGTTATTAATGTATCAGGGTTTGGCACTACTGGGTGAATAGTGACTTTAGCCTCATTTACGACTCGCAAGTCTTGTACTGGTCTATACTCCTGCAGTTGGTGTTGGCTTCCACACTGGTAGGAGCAGAGTGTTCCAGGATGACTGACATGCTAGTAGTATACCATGCTTTTGGAGTCACTCTGTGTGCTCCCATACACCCCTAAACAGCTTCTTGAGGCAATGGGTATTGATGAAGCCAGACAGAGGTGGCACTTTGTTTTAGATTTACTATCACTGGGGAATGGTTTTCAGCCAGCCCAGGTGTGTTATTTTCAGCCCAGACTTCTGGAAATTTATCTGTTAGCCTGACAAGTATAATTTCTTCTGGGATTAAGAGATGGTCCAGCCTTTGTGTTCCCCAAGTATGCAGCCTCCACTCCTCGGCCTGTGGCACAGTTAGAGCTAGTATCATTGCTGCTGGCCAGGTGAGATCTAAAGTTACATTCCCTTCTGGTCTGAAGGAAATTTGAGCCTACGGCTTTTGGAGTAGGTAGAGACCTAGCAGGGGAACTGGACAATTTGGGAGGCATAAGAACTCATGCTAGACTTCCTGTCCTCTAATAACACACCTCTTTGACCAGCAAAAGGCCCTTTTCTCTGTCACTTCTCTGGCTCTAATTGCAGCAGCAAATGTGTTAGTTAAAGGTCCAGATGCTTGAGTTACTACTGAGTGTTCAGCACCTTTGTCTACCATAAAATTTATTTCTTGGCTCCTTACTTCTGTCTTGACTATAGGCTCCTGGGGGCCTAGAGAAATGAAGCCCAGTTTGTCTTAGTTCTCTGAGCATTCGGCCCCTGCCAGGCCGATCAGGTCAGCTTTTGAGCCCATCTTTGACTTTCATTACTGTTAACTGTATCCCTTTCTGGGAACTTACTTTTCCAGTGTCCTTTTCTTGCATATTACACACTGGTTTCTCTCTAGTCTAGGTCAGTTTTCAAAGTTGTTTTGGGTTAAACTTCTCCCTCACTCATGACTTTGCCCACATCTTCTTGCTGCATTTGCACCCTGTTCTGTGAGAGCTGTGGCCAGCATTTCTGCTTTCCTTTCAAACTTCCGATCCGCTTTTCTTTTGGCCTCCCATTTGGCCTCCTCCTCACCATTAATGAACACTTTGTGGGCCACCTGTATGAGCTGAGTGGCAGTCATGCCTTTAACCCTTCTAGCTTTGGAGTTTCCTGCTGATATCACTCTGCGCCTGACTAACAAAGGCTGTGTTCACCATACATTGATTTCCTGCCGCTTCTGGGTCAAACGGGATGTAGAGTTGATATGCTTCACAGAGACTCTCATAAAACTCAGTTGGGCTGTTACCTGCCTTCTGATGGACCTCTGAAATTTTTCCCACAGTTAGGGCCTTCTTCCCTCCTGCCTTGACTCCATTTAGAAGTGCCTCCCGAAATGCCTACAGGCATTGTTACCCCTCTGCCTCACTGGGGTCCCATTAGGGATCTGTCAACGGATAGTGTTCCTCAGCATATTGGCAGACATCAACTGTGCCTGCTGGGGCATTTCTCTCCAGATAATGGAGAGTTGCCTGGATTACTCTCTACCACGTCTCTGTATTAAGCAGTGTTAACAGGAGCTCCTGGTAGTCTGCCCATGTGGGGTTGTGAGTTAAGAAAATGGATTGTATTAAATCTATGATGACTTGGGGTTTCTCCATGTAGGAGGGAGTATGTTGTTGCCAATTTACGAGGTCAGTGGTGGAGAAGGGCTGGTGGGTAAAGAGCCTTTCTCCCCATCTGACTTGGCCCTCAGCGTCATGGTAAATTTGGGACCTAGTCTCCTGCAGAGACATTTGTAGGCTTGGGTGCGGCCAAACTGGAGCTGGCTAGGGGAATCGTTTCTTTCCTTTTCCCTGACTTCCATGGACATGCCTTTTCATTCCTCACTAAGGGATGACATTGGAATGTCACTTCTGTCTGAATCTGATTCTCCAGCTGCTTTCCCTATCACCTTGCCTTAGGTTAGCCAAGGATGGATATATTGACACATAGGTGGGTGGGCATTCTCTCTCCTCTGGAGGGGCCTGTAGGATCGATTTTTGTTTTTCCTCACTTTCTGGGTGAGGGGCACCGTGGTCTCCTTTACTACCTTTGACTCTGTTCCAGCAACTAAAGTTTTACAGTATACTGCCTGGCAGGGATGCAGCCACTTGGGATTTAATTGGACTACATTTAGCCAGGTGTTAATGTATGGGTATTGATCAGGAGATCCAGGTTGTCCTCTGACCCCAGTTACTACTCTATATACACAGCCAACCACCTCACAAGCTATTGTCCCTTCAGTGGGCCACCTGACACTGAAAGGAGGCTAGTCTAGTTCATACAGAGTTCTTAACCTTTGAGAAGTAAGTTTGACACCGTAATCTCCTCCAAAACCCTTCTTAAAGTTCCTTAACATGCATTCCAATGATGTAGGTTTTGAAGCCTTTCCTCTCATCTCCTCCCTTACAACGCACAATCACTCTCACTTTTACTTTGGACGGGTTAAGCCATCCCCCTGATCTGAGTAGGAGGGGGTATATTTCAGATGCCACTCTAGCTAGGAGAGTACCTTTTTCCCCTACAACTGCTGCAGTTGTAGGGCAGCTCCTGTTAGCCATACGCAAGGTTGCCCTTGGCTGGCCCCACACTTCACTTGGAGCATACAGGCCACACTAAGGGACTTGCAGCTCCCACACGTCACTCCCTGTTTTGGCTTCTCCTGGGGCCGTCTCTTTCATGTACTTTCACACACCTCCCCCTCCCAGTTTTCCACTCCTGCAACTAGATTTCCTTACTAAGTTGGCCTAGCAAGCCACTCTTGCTTCCAGTGTTGATGGGTATGCGAGTTCCATCTGAATCCGCAAGTCACTCTTGCTTTCCCTAGCCCTAATGGGTTGGATTAGTAATCACTTGCTTGGAGCTGATCAGGTTCCAGTTAGGTAAGTTTCACTCGAATTGGCTGGCTGCTCTTGCTTCCCCTAGCTCTGCTAGGTCGGGTTACTAGTCACATCCCCAGAAGGTGATCAGAGCTCCAGACTTCCTTTTCCTTTTTCCTTCCCCTTCTTCAAGCCTCAAATGTCTCATGGTGGTTCTTGAAGTGCACTGATCCTGGAGTTGCTCTGCAGCCTTTTCCCAGTTCCACTGTGCTGTCTGAGGAGGGCACCAGGGCTCAGGAGAGCCAATCTCCTTCTTGGGAGAAGCCTCCTGGTATGCCTGGGGTCTCAGGTATCCCTTGGCCTGGGGCCCTGGCCCCCTAAAGGCAAAGGAGACAGCAAGCCTATTGTCTCTAATCCCGGAAGAGCCCCAGAAATGTTGCAGAATTTTAGAGACTGGAGAAACCATTGACATTGCAGAAGGAGTTTACTGTAGATGTTCACTGGCCCAGCTTGGATTTGGATCCAAAATGGCTGAGACCTTAACAAAGACAGGGCTTGACTTTTTATACATGAAGTACACAGTGGCAAATAAGTTTGCAAATGTAAAACAAAGGCAATTTATCAAGCAACATCAGGCACCTAACTTAGGCTTACATATGACTGTTGCTGTGCAACCCAGATGTTCACTATCTGTAGAGCTCAAGGATTCTACCACGGGCCTTATCTATTGCCTTCTGTTACAGTGCTGAGAAGGTGGGAGTCCAGCCTGCTTGGGCATTTCTTACGATCTTCGCTGTATTACAGAAACTTAGTTATCAACTACAGAGAACTAGAATACAAGAATTTGTAGACTTACAAAACTTGCAAAGCAGGATACAATTCCATGGGAGGGGGAAAGGACTCAGGGAAGTTTGCTTATGAAAGAAAAATTGCTGCTGCTCTTACCAGCATTAATCTTTTTATTATGTTATTTTTTCTTTTCCCTCTTCACTGTGGCAAATAGCCCCATGGCCTCAAAATTCTGCCCAGGTGAGACTGAGCTTGCTGCCTGTGGCCTCACTGTCTGTGTTAGGCATTGTGATGGTCTTTCCTGGCACGTGCAGGGTCAGCCCAGGCAGCATGGAGACAGGCAGGTGGGCACTGAGTCTCCCACTGGCTTCTAGGTGCTTCCTTCTTGTCTGAGCTCAGGGCATTGTGAGTGTATCATGCTGTCCATCCCTCTGGCACCTGGCTGGGAGGATATGTTGCGTAGGACTTCACTGGGGCTTCTTAAATAACTATTTAGCCATAAAACTCGTCCTTGTTAAATATAAGCTTGTGCAGCCTAGTCAGTACCACCTCTCCAGACCCAGCAAGGAAGGATTTAAATGACTATCGATTTTTGCTTAAAATTCTAATTAAAGTGGATCATAATAGAGGATACTTATTCTGCAAAGCTTGCTTTGAGATTTTTTTTGAGACATATACCCACAGATGGTGCAGATTTTGGTGAAAACATTTAGATGTGTATGATCTGAGAAAGACTGACCATTGTTACCACAAAAGGGAGGGGGTCATCATCAAATCAACTCTCTTCTACTTTCAGGGCTTTCCATTTTGCATTATGCCTTGGCATATGTAAGGTGTATGCCTTTTGCTTCTTTTCTGATGTATAATTTTACTAGTTTTGCAATGGTTTTAATGAAGTAGACAAAGACATGGAGAGTGTGATTCCCAAGAGACTGCAGGTTATGGCCTGACATGGGAGCCATGGAAAATGGAGAGAGAGGTAACTAGCATCCACCAAAGCTCCCAGTGAAGACTCATTTCTTGGGGGATGATGCTTTGTTGTGTTACTGGTAACTGTTAGAATCAATGGGGTACCAGCATTTTTAGTCTTAGAGATTAAGTTTGAATTAACATTCAATTTAAATTCAGTAACTTTTATTTTAAATTTGGAAATGTGAGCAGACATTATTAGTTCATATTATTGCAGTAATATTCCTCTGAGAATTTAATATGCTGGAGATGGCCAGAGACTTGTATTAATTGCATCACTGTCTACTTCAGAATTTACATAGCACCTTGTCATCCTCAGAGGAGAGTCTGGCCTCCCCTTGATTAATTGTAACTTAAATGTTTTTGTGTGTGGGTGTAAGTAGGTACACATACTTATGGAGTATGTGGAATATTTTGATACAGGCATACAACATGTAATAATCACATCAGTGTAAATGGGGTATCAGTTACAACATTCTTTTTGATACATAGTCTCGCTCTGTCTACCAGGCTGGAGTGCAATGGCGCATTCACCGCTCACTGCAACTTTTGCCTCCTGGGTTCAAGCTAGTCTCATAGCTCAGCCTCCCAATTAACTGGGACTACAGGAACAAGCCACTACCCCCCCCCCGAGTAATTTTTGTATTTTTAGTAGAAATGTGGTTTCACCATACAGGCTTGAGCCACTGCACCCAGCCCATTTTCATCTTAGAGTGTTAAATTTCTTCCAACTCAGCAGTTCTCAAAAGGGGGGCATTTTCCCCCACAAGGAGACATGTAGCAAAGTCTGAAGACTTTGTCATTTCTTGGGAGAGACTACTGGCATCTGCAAGCCAGGGATGCAGTTAAACATCCTGTCCCGTACCAGGCTGCCTCTAATGACAGTCATCACAGCCAACATGTCATAGTGCCACAGTAGAGAAAAAGTGAGACAGAGCAACAGTGTTTTAGAAAACAGTTTAAATTTCTTAAGAATAGAATCTGAAAGAGCTCTATCAGGTCTAACAATTTAGAACAATTTCATACTTACTTAGTTTTTACACCCAATTTTTCATTGAAGGATTTAAAAACAGTTGTTTTGGCCTTAAGAATAAATAAGTTGTTTTTGGTAAAGGCAAGGTTGCTAAGAGCATAGGCTGTCAAAGAGATGCCGCATCTGCAGTACCAGCTCTGCCTCTTACTAGCCCGGGTATCCGTTACAATTTTTGCTTGATATTTGACTCTGGTATTTGTGTTCTAATAAAAGGGAGATGATGCTGATACATGTAAATGATTGTAGATGGTTCTCCTGTGACGTTATTGTGCTTAATACTGTGCCTGGCATCCTCTGCATAGACTGTTAATGGTTTGTATTGATGTTCTTATTTTAGATCAACATAGTGAAGGAAAAAAAAATGTCTGAGGAAAAACAAAGAGCAGCCTGCAAAAACAGGTCCAAGTCAGAAGAGGACTGGAAGACAAGGTATGTGGTTGAGCCCTCAGGCAGGCTGCTATGTGCTAACGAGGAAGGGATGCCAGACACTGTGACCCCAGAGCAAGGGCCTATCTAACACAAACCCTGCAGAGTTATTCCAGGCCTGAAAAAAAGTTATTTCCACTGACTTTCATCCATTGATGGACACAGGTTGATTCTATGTCTTTGTTACTGTGAATCATGCTGTCATAAACATGGGGATGCAGGTATCCCTTTGATACACTGACTTCCTTTCCTTTGGACACCCAGTAGTGGGGGTGCCGGATTGAAGAAATCTCCATACTGTTTTCCATAGTGGCTGTTCTAATTTATTCTCACCACCAGTTATGAGCATGGTTTTTTCTGCATCCTTGCCAGCATGTTTTCTTTTTTGATAGCCATTCTAACTGGTACAAGATGGTATCTTGTGGTTTTTATTCACATTTCCCTCATAAGTTGTGATGTTGAGAATATTCTCATATCCTATTGGCTATTTCTGTGTGTTGTTTTGAGAAATGTCTATTCATGTCTTTTAGATTATGTGTAGCATGGTAGATTAGAAAAATCACCGTCTTGAACGTTAAACCTAGAATTTGCCATCAGTTACTAGTTGGGCAAGTTATTTAACTGCTTAGACATTCAGCTTCTCATGTGTAAAATGGAGCTTTAAGAGTTTGAGGGGCATTTACTCTGAACCAGGTCCCTTACATACTGCTGTAAGTATGCTGTAAATGTTAATTTCCTTATTCGAATTTATTCCTAACTACTTAAAAGAATGCCTTCTTGTGGAAAATAAGAGCCTGGCTAGAGGATAAACAGGTCAGACAAATACATTGTTTCAAACCACCCTATTATAAAGATGCTGCTTCTGTCTAGGAGCTTGCTAGATGCTGGTGGGAAATCCATATCCTTTTACCCCTTTTGGAATATTATTCTACAGACCTGTTCCCTAAGCAGAAAAACAGCATCACTTTGGAAATCCCTCACTCAGAATGAATTGCTGCAATAGAAAAATACTGCAAGCCATTGAATAAACAGCCTGTGATTTTGAATAGTTTCCCCTTTAAGTCTTGTCCTTTTTCTTTTAACAGGTGCTTCCATCAAGTTCCTAATCCCTGCAGTGGAGCACAGGACTGGATTTACTCTGGCAGCTACTGGGACAGAAAGTACTTCAATTTTTTTGACATTTAGTAAAGTGCATACATGTCAGGGTGTTTGGATAATCATATAAGTAAGTCTTAAACCTATGTTTTAAAATTTTTTCCCTTGGTTTTACTGTATTTTGAGATGGAGTCTTGCTCTGTTCCCCAGGCTGGAGTGCAGTGGTGTGATCTCTGCTCACTACACCCTCTGCCTCCTGGGTTCAAGCAGTTCTCCTGCCTCAGCCTCCCAATTAGCTGGGACTGCAGGAGTGTGCTGCCATGCCCAGCTACTTTTTGTAGAGACGGGGTTTCACCATGTTGGCCAGGGCGGTCTCAATCTCCTAACCTCGTGATCAGTCTGCCTTGGCCTCCCAAAGTGCTGGGATTACAGGCATCAGCCACTGTACCCATCCTCTAGTTATGATTGCATTTCGCCCAACAAAAGTAGGGTGTAAGGTGATAATATTGGTAATGAAACTCTTAGGAAAGATGTTGCTACAAAATGTACTGATTTGGAATACTATTTTATATAGAGGTAAGAGAAAACTGCTGGGGAGTATTTTTTATGGTGTCATGCATTCTGAATGTTTTAGATGTAACCTTTGACATATTTAGAACTCTCCTCCTATACAATGTTTATGTGCTCAAATGTAGAGGTTATGTAATTTTGTAAAGACTCCATTGATAAGATGGCTTTCATTCATACTAATCCTCTCCATTTTACCCCTGTCCAACTTGCAACAAGAAAAAAAGCCTTAATATTCAGAATAGGTTTTCTGATTTGAAAATTCTGAAGAATTAAACTAGAAAAGTATCATTTACTTAGTGCTCTGAATTTACTTTTCTGCAGTCAGTATCATGAAAATGTTTACATTTGATCTGAAAATATGTATAAAACCTAGCAAGTCACAAATACAGATTTTAACAACCATTGCACAATGACAAACTTTGTTCAATGCTTCCACTTCCAGTGGCAAATACCACTAGAGAAAGTTAAGTTGCACTCATTTATGTAAGTACCAAATTATATAAAAGGCAGTCTTGTGCATTTCAAATTTGCAAGGCACTTGCGTACTAAAAATATGTATGGAGACTTGTACCGTAGCTTTGCCCCTTCAGTTTGGGGTATATTAATCTTACAGTATTTATCTACCCAAATGCCAGACTGAGATATTGCTCCCAAGGGCCTTAGGTAGCTGCCAGTACAGGATTTAAGTGGTATAATGAAATAATCTACCTGATGCTAAATAAAGGCTTTAGAAAGTTCCCCAAAAGTGTGGTTGCTTTTAAAATTTCAAATATACTAATTTTGCCACTTGATACTATTCTAAATTGTTCAAAATGTCCTTTCAAAGAAAGTCCTTGTGGTACATACCATAGCCCCCAAGGCCAAGGCCATAACCAGTTACCTGGTGTGCACAGTGGTAAGTAGCACCAGGCTCACACGCTCCACACTCCCAGAGCTGTCCTCTGCCTTTCCTGCTGTGCAGAATCCCTGTCACACTGCCAGACAAAATGTGATCTTTTCTGAACACCTGCTTTGCTAACACTTTCTGAATCATTCTGGCTTGGTTAAGAGTCAGGGTTGAGAGAATTTTTGCAAAAGGAATGGGGTGATTGGCTCATGCATGTCCCTTTTATCCCTAAAAAGAGAAGGGCCCCTACAATTATCCATGAGGCAGGGGGGCGAGCAGTCCAAATGCCATAATTAGATTGAGATGAAGGTCACATCATATCTATGTCACAGGAAAACATGGTGGTAGTTCAGCAGCCAAGAAAGCAGCTTGATTTTTGGCACTTGTCAGGGAGAGGGAACTGATCAAAGAAAGCCAATTATGTGAACTGCATCTGTTGTTGTTCAAGTGCCCGGCTATCCATTCTGCTGCTGCTACCTCCCTGCTCCCCTGACCTTTCCACTCTCCATCTAGCTATGAAGTTGCTCCCTCAGCTGCAGGAAGCTCTCAGGCAGAAAACAAACACATGACCCAGCACCCCAAACCTGGTTACAGAGCTCTCCTGACTGAGTGCAAAAGCAAACACACCATTTTTTCACTTTTTAAAATGCCGTAGCCTATGTAAATGCACTGCTGTAGTTGAATTTTATATTGACAAGAAGAACATTTCAAACCAACACCCCCAATTACAGTTTTGCAATCAGCATATTCAGATTACGTGACTATATTTTGTACCTGGCAACAGGCTATAATGTTGATTATATAATATGTCCAAAAGAATAACACAAAAGTGCTAGATGATCTAACTTTGAGGCCAGGCTTTGGGGACATCGCTTTAAAATCATTCCTTTCATTGTAGTAGAATCTCAAATACAACAAAAGCCTTTAAATAGCATTGGCATTTTAAAAATATATTGAAAATAAAGACTGACCAATCTGCAGGGAGCCTACATAGATGGCTACCTGAAATACAGATGTCACATGAAATGCAATTTGTAATGGGAATATCTGATTTTCTTACCTGGCTGCATCAAACCTTATTCAGCTGTTGCTTCCCCTTCTGGTTCAATTTCTGGTGCAGCGCAAAGGGGCCACTAGATGACTTTACAGATGTACCCGAGTACATTCTTCCTGCAGCTTCCCCAGAGAGCACAGGTTTGCCTTCCATGTCCTGGCGTGCAGAGTTCACCTGCCCAGGATTGTCACAGACTATTGAAGTGATCTCCACTTCAAGGTGCAGAGGTTTTTCAGAGCCTATGTTGATAGTGCCTTCTGCATCCAGGGGTTGTATAGGTGCCTCAGGCTGACCTTTCACAGATGTGTCAGAGAGCAGAGCTGTTCCTTCTGCCTTCATCTATACTGGGAATATTTTGCATTCTCCTCCAACTATGCAAGTTTTACAGACTCTACAGATTGTTGTAGACATGCCAGAGGTTGTCTTTTCTACTACAGGTTTGGGAATAACTGGTGGTGACTGCTCATCTTAAGACAAGCAACTTGATCAGTAAAAAGGATAACTGTTTGTTCTGGCAGTTGCTCAATATAAGTAACTCCTTCAGTCACAGGCCCATGGTTATAGACAGATGTTATACAAACAGTTGACATAACCTCAGTTACCAGCCTGAAAAGGGACTGCAGGAGCTTGATCATAAGCAGGAGGTTCTTGTTCATCCTGCAAGGAGACTGAGGAAGCTGTTGATGGCTCAGCCTCATTTTCTTTAGGTATAACCCAAATCTACATGGACAGACGTTTGGCTCACAACCTGCACTTCTAGCACCTTTCCAGAACATGCAAGAGGAGCAGCCACCATGACATCTTTAGCAGCCTGAGGTCAGCACCTCCTTGATAACAATAGGCATACTGGTTGCCAAATCCAGCATTAAAACATCAGATTGATCAGAATGAATAGATGAAACTTGACCTAGTATCTGAGCAGCAAACTGAGCTGAGACCTAGGCAAACTCTGGTGAGACAGCTATTGGAGGTGGTGATGAGGGTGGGGTAGTAGTCTCAGGGGGTGGCTGGTTTGGAAGAAGGATCACAAACTACTTCAGTTTGCTCAGCACTTACCTCGACATAAATTGATGGAAACTGGATGGTTCTGTCACAATATCCTGTTCCGGTTACATTGGTGTTGTCTGTAGATTATTCCATCCGTAGGTACTTTAGATTCTACAGATGCTTTTTTTCGGTTCTTTTAAACATTCTTGTTTCTTTTTTGGTGTCATTCCCTCCGACAGCTTCTCTACCAAAACACAACCACCAGATGGGTTAATTAACATCTATGTGCCCGAAAAAGATTTTTAAAGAAGGCAGTATAGGGGGGTGTAGTGGCTCATGCCTATAATTCCAGCACTTTAGAAGGCTGAGGTGGGAGGATTGCTTGAGCCCAGGAGTTCAAGATCAGCCTTAGCAACAATAAGACTCCATCTGTAACCTCCGCGCCTCCCCCCCAAAAAAAAGCAATAATTGGTTGAGCATTCAGATGTTAATATAGACACAAATACCAAAGAGTTTTCAGCTTTGTTTTCCAACATCTGTAATTTAGTGTGGGTAATAAAACATTCCTGCCCTTATCTACTCCATGACTCTCAGTTCATTTACTTGGAAATCATCCTAAGCGGGTCAGTATTAGGAGGAAAGATGTGCCTAGAAATAAGGAAGCTGAAAATCTCCATGGAAAAAGCTCCTGATTAAACTTCCACACACAACTGGGAGGAGAGGTTGGGTCGGGAGGAGAGGTTGGGTCGGGGGGAGACCAACTTGGGCAATAAATTATTTCATTTTAGTTGTTATAGTAAGTTAGTAATGACATAGATGCTGCATATTAATAAAGGCATTCCTCAGTTTATGAAAAGTTGTATGAAAAATTTAACTTAATGATCAGCTAGAGGACTATATGATTTTTTCTTACATTAGGAAAGTCACATATTCTAACCTAAAAATGGTAGCACCCACTAGTGATGTGTGATCATGCAGCTAAAGTCAGACTGACCCAGCCAAGAGGAAAATAAAGATATCTCTAGATCTGAAAGTGTGGACTTAAGTGAATCCTCAGGCATGAGGAAAATTCTCATGGCTTGGAAGGTCACAACAGCTAATGACATATACAAAGTCCTAGAGCTGGAAAACAGCTATGATATTTTATGTGTGTCACGCACACACCTAATTATCTTAGTCATTACTCAAGTTTCCCATCTGCTTGCTGAGAATTTTCCTTTGGGAAGCATTTCTCTAATGACATTTACAGGAAAAGCAGAATTTGCTTCACAAGAATGTATTTGGCTCAAGTCAAAACTTTGGAGACATGTTTTCAGTAGGTTCAGCTGCATTCCAAAAAGCAGTCTCCTGCAGTGTCTTCTTTGACACTGCCTGTTGATGTTTTATAAATTCAATTAAGATTTCTAATTCTGGACATGGATATTATACCAAATGCTTACATTCAGAGAAAGATTCAAAGAGAGAAAAAGCTACATCTATTGTTATCTCCCTCCACTTAGAACAATCACCTCATTTTCCTAACCATTCACCTCTTCAGGACTTTCCATCCACTTCTTGGGAAAGCCCTTCTACCCACCAACACAACTGACTGACTGCTTCTACTACATGTAAGACTGTTCTAGGCACTGTTAAAGACAGAAAGGCTATTAGGACTATTAAGAAACGCTATTAAGACAATCATATAGCTTACATTTAATAGGGAAAATAAGATAGACAAATTAGGTAAAAAGTACAAGTGCCTAATTGGTACTAATAAAGATCTTGGGAGTTCAGGGGAAGGGAAAAATCTTTTTTAAGCCTGTCCTTGGGAGAGTTACTCTGATGCTTAGGATATAGAAAGCTACAGAAAACATTGTTCCCATCATAACAACAGGAAAAAGCCAGATAGATAACCCACAAAATCGTATCTTTTCTTGAGTCCAGCAGAGAGCTGAAGTCAAAAGGTAACCAAGTAATCTGATTTCAAAAGAGGAACCAGCCTCTCCAAGGAGAAAAGGGACACAAGAACAGTCTCAGCTGTAGCAGGGCCCAGAGAGAACAGACTGCCATCACACCAGCTGTTAAGAAGGTAGGAGCTACAATCTTAATGTACTGGTAAAGGCCAAAGGTGCACAAGGTATCAGTCTGGAATTGCCTTTGACTGCAGACCCAAGGAGAGTTCACACTCCTAAGCAAACTTTTCCACGGGCCTCACATGAAACATGAAGGCACGGCTGAGGGACAGAGAGAGGTCTCCTACCATCAGAGCACAGACAGGAGACACTGTCTGTGTCTCCTCACAACACAAGTAGAAGGCAGAGTTTGGCTACCACATGGACGGAGGGCAGGAACACCGAGAAAGCCCCTTGTCCAAAGCCCAGATGCACAGGTCCAGCCTAGGCCTAAGGCAGGCCCAGAAAAATAGGGAATCTCCTGCCCTGCCAACCAGCCCAGTGCTGAGAAACAAGAGACAGCAGGCTGCCACCAGGGGAGGGGGCAAGAGCTTGGAGAGAGATGCCCTTTGTGGGGTACACTGGCAGAGAAAGCTGAAAGCTGAGGGGGAAGCACAGATGCTGAGAAATACCCTCTGGCACCCCAGCCCCACCCTCAGAAAAAGGTCTTGCAACCCTCTCCTAGAAGGATTTGAAGCCTGTAAGTACAGTGAAGGTAATGAAAGCGACAACAAAATCCAAGCCCAACTCCTAACCAGACTGACCTCCCGATACCCATACCAATTCCGGGCTTCTCTGTTTTCCCCCATAAGGTCTTAAATTCCCCAATCACTGATTTACTTATCATGAGCATTTGCAACAATGCAACCAATCTAGGGATTGGATTTCCGCAGTCCCTAGACTGCCTGCATGAGACCTATCTGACAGGTTGCTTGTGGCATGATTTAGGCAACTCTGGAAAGGACCACTTGCTCTTTTAATTAAAAGTGTTAGATTTCTGGGAAGATGGCCAAATAGAAACAGCTCCAGTGTGCAGCTCCCAGCAAGAGTGACACAGAAGGCTGATGATCTCTGCATTTCCAACTGAGGTACCTGGTTCATCTCACTGGGACTGATTACACAGTGGGTACAGCCCAAGGAGGGCTAGCCAAAGCAGGGTGGGGTGTCGCCTCAACTGGGAAGCACAAAGGTCCTGAGAACTCCCTCTCCTAGGCAAGGGAAGCCATTGGGAACTTTTCCCAGCACTCTGGCACTCTGACTCAGATACTGCACTTTTCCCACGGTCTTCACAAGCTGCAGACCAGGAGATTCCCTCTGGTGCCTACAACACCAGCACCTCAGGTTTCCAGCACAAAACTGGATGGCTGCTTGGGAAGAAACCCAGCTAGCCGCAGCAGTTTTTTTTTTTTTCCTTTTTCTTTTATTCATACTCCAGTGGCACCTGGAATGCCAGTGAGACAGAACTGCTAATTCACCTGAAAAAGGGGGCTGAAGCCAGGGAGCCAAGTGATTTGGCTTGATGGGTCCCATCCCCGTGAAGACCAGCAAGCTAACATATACTGTCTTAAAACTCTCACAGCCAGCACAGCACTCTGAGCTCGACCTGGGATGTTCGAGCTCAGTGGGGGCAGGGACGTCCACCATTGCTGAGGCTCAGGTAGGCAGTTTTAACCTTGCCTGTGTAAATAAAATCACCAGGAAGTTTACACAGTGACTGGGCAGACCCCAGGGCAGCTCATCTTGGCAAGGCCACTGAAGACAGACTGTGTCACTAGACTCCCTCCTCGGTGGCCAGGGCATCTCTGAAAAAAAGCAGCAGCCCATCAGACACTTATAATTAAAGCCCCCCAACTTCCTGAGACAGAGCACTTGGGAAAAGGGGCGGTTGTGGGTACAGCTTCAGCCGACTTAAACGTCCCTGCCAGCAGTTCTGAAGGGAGCAATGGATCTCCCAGCAACGTGCTCAAACTCTGACAAGGGACAGACTGCCTCCTCAAGTGGCTCCCTGACCCCCAGGTATCCTGACTGGAAGACACGTCCCAGCAGGGGCTGACAGACGCCTCCTACAGGAGAGCTCTGGCTGGCATCTGGCGGGTACCCTTCTGAGATAAAGTGACCAGAGGAAGAAACAGGCAGCAGTCTTTGCTGTTCTGCAGCCCCTGCTCGTGATTCCAGGTAAGCAGGGTCTAAGAGTTGATCTCCAGCAAACTCCAGCAGATTGGCCTGTTAGAAGGAAAACTGACAAACAGAAATAGTTTCAACATCAACAGAAAGGATGTCCATTCAGAGACCCCATCCAAAGGTCACCAACTTCAAAGACCAAAGGTAGATAAATCCATGAAGATGGGAAGAAACCAGTGCAAAAAGGATGAAATCAACAAAAACCAGAATGCCTCTTCTCCTACAAGGGATCATAACTCAAGCAGATGAACAAAACTGGATGGAGAATGAGTATGATGAATTGACAGAAGTGGGCTTCAGAAGGTGGGTAATAACTTCTCCAAATTAAAGGAGCAGGTTCTAACCTAATACAAGGAAGCTAAGGACTTTGAAAAAAGAGCAGATAAAATGCTAACTAGAATAACCAGAATGGAGAAGAACATAAGCAACCTGATGGAGCTGAAAAACATAGCACAGAACTTCAATAGCCAAATCCATCAAGCTGAAGAAAGGATATCAGACATTGAAGATCAATTCAATGAAATAAAGCAAGAAAGCAAGATTAGAGAAAAAAGAGCGAAAAGAAATGAACAAAGCCTCCGAGAAATACGAGATTATGTGAAAAGACCAAATCTATGTTTGATCAGTCTACTTGAAAATGATGGGGAGAACGACACCAAGTTGGAAAACACTCTTCAGGATATCATCCAGGAGAACTTCCCCAACCTAGCAAGGCAGGCCAACATTCAAATCCAGGAAATACAGACAACACCACAAAGACACTCCTTGAGAAAAGCAACCCCAAGACACATAATTGTCAGATTCACCAAGGTTGAAATGAAAGAAAAAATGCTAAGGGCAGCCAGAGAGAAAGGTTGGGTTACCCACAAAGGGAAGCCCATCAGACTCACAGCTGATCTCTCAGCAGAACCCAGAAGAGAGTATGGGCCAATATTCAACATTCTTAAAACAATTTTCAACCCAGAATTTTGTATCCAGCCAAACTAAGCTTCATAAGCGAAGGAGAAATAAAATCCTTTATGGACAAAAACTGCTGAGAGATTTTGTAACCACCAGGCCTGCCTTACAAGAGCTCCTAAAGGAAGCACTAAACATGGAAAGGAACAACCAATACTAGGCAGTGCAAAAACATAGCAAAGTTTAAAGACCATCAACACTATGAAGAAACTGCATCAACTGTATTGGGTGCATCCCAAATATAAATGCAGGCAATACAGGAGCACCCAGATACATAAAGCAAGTTCTTAATGACTTACAAAGAGACTTAGACTCCCATACAATAATAGTGGGAGACTTTAACACCCCACTGTCAATATTAAGATAGATTAAGAAAACAGAAAATTAACAAGGATATCCAGGACTTGAACTCAGATCTGGACCAAGCAAACATAAAAGACATCTATGGATCTCCCCACAACAAATCCATTGAATATACATTCTTCTCAGCACTACATCATACTTCTTCTAAAATTGACCACATAAGTGAAAGTAAAACACTCTTAAGCAAATGCAAAAGAACAGAAATCATAACAGTCTCTCAGACCACAGTGCAATCAAATTAGAACTCAGGATTAAGAAACTCACTCAAAACCACACAACTACATGGAAACTGAATGACTACTGGACAAATAATGAAAACAAGGCAGAAATAAAGATGTTCTTAGAATCCAATGAGAATGAAGACAATGTACCAGAATCTCTGGGACACATTTAAAGCAGTGTGTAGAGGGAAATTTTTAGCACTAACTGCCCACAAGAGAAACGAGGAAGGATCTAAAATTGACACCCTAACATCACAATTAAAAAAACTAGAAGAGAAAGGTCAAACAAATTCAAAAGCCAGCAGAAGACAATAAACAACTGAGATCAGAGCAGAAATTAAGGAAATAGGCAAAAAAAATGCTTAAAAAAAAATCAATCTAGGAGCTGGTTTTTTGAAAAAAAAAATCAACAAAATAGACCACTAGCCAGATTAATAAAAGAAAAGAGAGAAGAATCAAATAGAGTCAATAAAAAATGATAAAGGTGATATCAAAACTGATCACAGAGAAATGCAAACTACCATCAGAGAATACTGTAAACACCTCTACACAAATAAAACAAAAAATCTAGAAGAAATGGATAAATTCGTGGAGACCTAAACCACCCAAGACTAAACCAGGACAAAGTCAAATCCTTTAAGAGACAAATAACAAGGTCTGAAATTGAAGCAGCAATTTCAGACCTTGTTTTTTTGCCTACCAACCAAAAAAAGTCCAGGTCCAGATGGGTTCATAGATGTATTCTACCAGAAGTACAAAGAGGAGCTGGTACCATTCCTTTTGAAACAATTCCAAACAATACAAAAAGAGGGCACCCTCACTAACTCATTTTATGAGACCAACATCATCCTCATACCAAACCTGGCAGAGACACCAGTGAAAAAGAAAATTACAGACCAATATTCATGATGAATGTGAATGCAAAAATCCTCAATATAATATTGGCAAACTGAATCCTACAGCACATCAAAAAGCTTGTCCATCACGATCAAGTCAGCTTCATCCTGGGATGCAAGACTGGTTCAACATAATGCAAATCTATAAACATAATCCATCACATAAACAGAACCAAAGACAAAAACCACAGGGTTATCTCAGTGCAGAGAAGGCCTTCAACAGAAATTCAACAGCCCATTATGCTAAAAACTCTCAATAAACTAGGTATCGATAGAACGTAACTCAAAACAGTAAGAGCTATTTATGACAAACCCACAGCCAATATCATATACTGAATGGGCAAAAACTAGAAGCATTCCCTTTGAAAACCTGCATAAAACAAGGATGCTCTCTCTCACCTCTCCTATTCAACATACTATAGGAAGTTCTGGCCAGGACAATCAGGTAAGAAAAAGAAATAAATGGTATTCAGTTATGAAAAGAGGAAGTCAAATTGTTGCTATTTGTAGACAATATGATTGTATATTTAGAAGACCCCATCATCTCAGTCCAGAAATCTCCTTAAGCTGATAAGCAATTTCAGCAAAGTCTCAGGATACAACACCAATATGCAAAATCACAAGCATTCGTATACACCAATAATAGAAAAACAGAGGGCCAAATCACGAGTGAACTCCCATTCACAATTGCTACAAAGAGAATAAAATACCTAGAAATACAACTTACAAGAGATATGAAGGACCTCTTCATGGAGAACTGCAAACTGCTGCTCAAGGAAATAAGAGGACACAGAGGGAAAAACATTCCATTCTCATGGTTAGGAGGAATCAATACAATATTGTGAAAATGCCCATATTGCAAAAAGTAATTTAATGATTCAGTGCTATCCCCATCCAGCTACCATTGATTTCTTCACTGAATTGGAAAAACCATCTTAAATTTCATGTGGAATCAAAAAAGAGCCTGAATACCCAAGACAATCCTAAGCAAAAAAGAACAAAGCTAGAGGCATCATGCTAACTGACTTCAAACTATTCTACAAGGCTACAGTAATCAAAACAGCATGGTACTCATACCAAAATAGATACATAGATCAATGGAATAGAACAGAAGCCTCAGAAGTAATGCCACACATCTACAACCATCATCATTGACAAACCTGACAAAAACAAGTAATGGGGAAAGAATTCCCTATTTAAAAAATGGTGTTGGGAAAACTGGCTTGCCATATACAAAAAGCTGAAACTGGATTGCTTCCTTACACCTTATACAAAAATTAACTCAAGGAGGATTAAAGGTTTAAACGTAACACCTAAAACCATAAAAACCCTAGAAGAAAACCTAGGCAATACCATTCAGGACATAGGCATGGGCAAGGACTTCATGACTAAAACACCAAAAGCAACAGCAACAAAAGCCAAAATAGACAAGTGGTATCTAATTAAACTTAAGAGTTTATGCACAGCAAAAGAAACTATCATTAGAGTGAACTGGCAATCAAAAGAATGAGAAAAAAATGTCTGCAATCTACCCATCTGACAAAGGGTTAATATCCAGAATCTACAAAAAACTTAAACTTACAAGAAAAAAAAAAAAAACACATCAAAAAGTGGACAAATAATATGAACAGACACTTCTCCAAAGAAGTCATTTATGCAGCCAACAAACATATGAAAAAAAGCTCATCATCACTGGTCCTTAGAAAAATGCAAATCAAAACCACATTTAGATACCATCTCACGCCAGTTAGAATGGTGATCATTAAAAAATCAGGAGACAATGGATGCTGGAGAGGATGTGGAAAAATAGGAATGCTTTTACACCATTGGTGGGAGTGTAGATTAGTTCAAGCATTGTGGAAGACAGTGTGGTGATTCCTCAAGGATCTAGAACTAGAAATACCATTTAACCTAACAATCCCATTACTGGGTATATACCCAAAGGGTTATATTCTATTATAAAGATACATGCACATGTATGTTTATTGTGGCACTGTTCACAATAGTAAAGACTTGGAACCAACCCAAATGTCCATTAATGATAGACTGGATAAAGAAAATGCGGCACATATACACCATGGAATACTATGCAGCCATAAAAAAGGATGAGTTCATGTCCTTTGCAGAAGCATGAAGCTGGAAGCCATCATTCTCAGCAAACTGACACAAGAACAGAAAACCAAACACCTCATGTTCTGACTCATTAGTGGGTGTTGAAGAGTGAGAACACATGGACACAGGGAGGGGAACATTACACACTGGGGCCTGCTAGGGGGTGAGGGGCTAGGGGAGGGATAGCAGGGGTGGGGGTATAGGGGAGGGATAGCATTAGGAGGAATACATAATGTAAATGGACAAGGTGATGGATGCAGCAAACCACCATGGCACGTGTATAACTATGTAACAAACCTGCACATTCTGCACATGTACCCGAGAACTTAAATAATAAAAAAAATTAAAAGTGTCTCCCTCACAGGTTCAGAGTACCTGAAATTATGTCTAGGAGATTATTAAAATGATCTAATTTTTTAAATATTCAAAAACTCAATATTTTCCCTAGAAGTCCCCTATTAAACAAAAACATCCCTTATAACCACCATTCTGGAAAGGTAAAGCATTATATAATTATGAGTCCTTAGCAATTTACCAGGGAATTTATGATACTGTTTTCTTCCGTGAAACTTTCTCATAGTGAAAAATTTAATGAGAAAACCTAGGTGCCAGTTCTGGCTCTGAAATGTAATAGCTGCATGAACAAGTCAACTGTTCTGAGCTTCAGGCCTCCGCATTTGCAAAATGGGGATTATAATTCTGACTTCATGGTGTTTCTGTGGACATTAAGTGAAATAATTCACCTGAAAGCACTGAATAAACTAAACCTCATGTACATGGAAAAGGAAAGAATCAATACCCAGTTAAAAAGAGACAAAAAAGTTTTGAAAATGTGATATCATATTAAAAATCATAAATCTCAAGTATCTTTAATTCAGCTTTGATTAAAATCAAATTGATATTTCCTAATTGGGTGGTAAAATAGAGGCTGTTTTTTCTTTATATCTACATGTGTATGTTACATACTTATGGATTTTTTCATAATTAAAAATACTGAGAAATGCCAGATATAGTATGCACCTAAAGTAAAATAAATAAATTAAAAAAAAAGTAGACCAGATGCCTTAAATTTTTATAGTGTTTTTGAAAATGCAAAACTAGATCGGGTGTGGTGGCTCACACCTGTAATCCCAGCACTTTGGGATGCTGAGGCAGGCAGATCACTTGAGCCCAGGAGTTGGAGACCAGCCCAACAAACATGCTGAAACTCTGTCTCTACTAAAAATACAAAATTTTGCCAGGCATCGTGGCACGTGCCTGTAATCTCAGCTACTCAGGAGGCTGAGGCAGAAGAACTGCTTGAGCGCAGGAGGCAGAGGTTGCAGTGACACAAGATTGTGCCACTGCACTCCAGCCTGGGTGACAGAGCTAGACTCTGTCTAAGGAAAAACCGAAATGCAAACACTAGATCCACTATTTGGCTTTGTTTGGAATACATGGAAGAATGTTGGCAAATATATACTTACTAGTTACCATACATATATATAATGTAAATCTATACTGAGTTCAAATCATTACCTGTTTATTAAGGGTAAAGAGCTTTTCTCTATAATGTTTTAAGGTCTCCTTTAAATACATAACAACAATTGCTGATTTGTAACCTTGAGATTATGTTGGTTGTAGAAGACAGAATTTCTTAAAGCTGTAAACTAGGTTTGCTAAATGTTGATCTCACCAATCTTAGGAAGATTAACCCACTATGACTTTGGTGATGTGGTTCTACATAAGCTGACAAAACTATACACGCTAAGAATTAGGAACATAACTGAAGGCATTCCTTCTTGTAAAAAAGTTGCTTTTTAAGTATAATAAAATGACTCAGATTGGTTAACTTTAAAATTCATTGTAGAATCCTGATTTTCCATGAAACCAATAAGAGATTAATTCCAAGCATCCAGTATTTTTTTAAATAAGCACAACTCATATGGAGATTTCCATATGCCCAAGAAGCATATGGAAAAGGACATATTCTGGCATGGAACGGAAAATCTGAAAGGTATCAAAGACCAGAAGTGGATAAGCAGCAGGGTATAACAAGAGATACAAGAGGCTATGTAAGAATTGATAAGAACTGGAGATGGGAAGCTCAAAAAGAGTGCTTCAAGTCAGAAATCCATGTGGTGCATTGTCTTTTAAGAGTTTAAAACAGGCTCAAGATGGCTGAATAGGAACAGCTCAGGTACGCAGCTCCCAGCAAGATCGCAGGAGGCGGGTGATTTCCACATTTCCAACTGAGATACCTGGTTCATCTCATTGGGACTGGTTGGACAGTGGGTGCAGCCCAAGGAGGGTGAGTCGAAGCAGGGTGTGAGGTGTCACCTCACTGGGAAGTGCAAGGGGCTGGAGAACTCCCTTTCCTAGCCATGGGAAGCCATTAGGGACTGTTTCCTGCAGTTGGCTTTTCCCACAGTCTTCACAACAGGCAGACCAGGAGATTCCCCTAGGTACCTACACAACCACCAGGGCCCTGGGTTCCAGCACAAAATCGGGTGGCCATTTGGGCAGAAACTGAGCTGGCTGTAGCAGTTTTTTTTTTTTTTCTTCATACCCCAGTGGCACCTGGAACAGAAGCAAGACAGAACTGTTCACTCCCCCGCAAAGGGGGATGAAGTCAGGGAGCCAAGTGGTCCGGCTCAGTGGGTCCCACCACCATGGAGGCCAGAAAACTAAGATCCACAGGCTTGAAATTCTCACAGCCAGCACAGCAGTCTGAGCTCGAACTGAGTCTTTTGAGAGAGGCGTCCACCAGCTGAGGCTTAAGTAGGTGGTTTCCACTCCCCAGTGTAAGCAAAGCTGCCAGGAAATCTCAAAATTATGAATATTTAATATGAATATTTCTATACAATAATGATATGCATAAATGATTTGGTGCTGCACAGTCACTGAAATTGGGTCCAATATCAGCAGCAGTTCATGACTGTTAATTATTCTTATGCTGTCAAGCCAAGTGTGTCCAGGATCACTTAGAAAAGTTAACAAGGTAATTAAGGGGTGCAGGTAGGCTAGGTCTTCTGGATTCTTCAAAAGAGGTGGCTATTTCCTATTTCCGTTAGAAGATCAGACAGGGATGACACTGGAAACAGGTCTCCATTTGGTTTTCAGGGATGAGAGATGATAGTGGTGATGAGAAACCATTGCCCTCTTTGTGGAGTGATGAAAAGGTCAGTATCAGCACAACCTCGGTTTCAGGTTCCACATAAGGTGATGACAAGAAAAAGAAATGAAATAGTGGGACACAATATGGGGAAAAGGGAGCTCAGATTCCTCTGCCTTCAGTCCTTGAGTTGGAGGATCTAAGATTTTTTGAGACGCATCCTAGAATGTTACATACTCTAGAGTGGGAAGCCACACTACTAGGGAGCTCAGATCCTAACTCTACCTATTTCTTAATATTTAGAAGCTTAAAAGTTTTTAAATCACTCTTAAGCCTCAGATTACTCTTAAGTAAAATTGCAATGATGTCATTTATCTCACAAGGTTGTCTGAATTGACAAACTGTAAGTGTCTAGGACAAAACAGTTAAAAAATATCAATTCTATTCCCTTATTCTTTTCCTGGCACATACTAGGTGGTGGATTTAAGGGAATGACTCTCTTGCCTTTTTAAAATATTGCCTGAGTTTCTAAAAGCCCATCAATTAAAGATTCATTTGGATTAATGTCAGAAACTCTCCTGAAAAGCTTGAGAGATGGAGAGCTTTCATTGATTCACATGGTAGTGAGTATATGTTTAATAAAACTGCAGAAAAGAGGGCCGGGCGCGGTGGCTCACGCCTGTAATCCCAGCACTTTGGGAGGCCGAGGCGGGCGGATCACGAGGTCAAGAGATCGAGACCATCCTGGTGAACATGGTGAAACCCCGTCTCTACTAAAAATACAAAAAACTTAGCTGGGTGTGGTGGTGCGCGCCTGTAGCCCCAGCTACTCGGGAGGCTGAGGCAGGAGAATTGCTTGAACCCGGGCGGCGGAGGTTGCAGTGAGCCGAGGTCGTGCCACTGCACTCCAGCCTGGCGCCTGGTGACGGAGCAAGACTCTGTCTCAAAAAAAAAAAAACCAAAAAAAAAAAACTGCAGAAAAGAAAGAGGATTCAAGAAAGCTTCGAAGGATGAGCTGCTTTGGAGATGGGCATATGTGAGTGAAATGACACGACGACCATGGCTCTGGATAGAGCCACGGACCATGCTAAAGACTCTAGGCTCTGGAAAAGGGGTAAAAAGGTAAGAAACAACAGAAAAGTGAAAA
This sequence comes from Alouatta palliata, assembly GCA_004027835.1. Taxonomy (NCBI): domain Eukaryota; kingdom Metazoa; phylum Chordata; class Mammalia; order Primates; family Atelidae; genus Alouatta; species Alouatta palliata. Next base: position 55,713 of record PVKV010009124.1, read on the forward strand.
CAACTTGCTCCCATGTCTGATTCTTCCTCTTACCTTCTGTATTACCTGACTGCAGGAAGTTTCAAAGCTACTGGGAAAATGGGTAAACACTATCCTGTGTTCCTGTGATGAAGTCCTATGATGAGGCTTACCAACAACTGGGGTTCTTTGTAGGAAAAATCCCAGAAATGAAGTATTCAACAAAAACAAGTGATACCAGGAAGGGATATTCTTATCTCCCTGGTCTCCATGCATACAGGCAGCTTGGTAGTAATGCTGCTAGGCAGCAGACTCACCAGTTTAGGAGTAACTTTGGAGGATACAATATTTCCACTGAGCACTTTTATGAAATACATATTTTATGCTCATATGTGGTATCTAAGAGATGCGGGAGTACCAGGGCACTAGGGATGTCAGTTCTGGCTCACTTCACCAAGTTCTAACATCTAGTGCTGTCTTGAGGCTAATCTAGCTTCCTGCTGAAGAGACTGACGGGCCAGAATAAGGGTCAGCTGACTTAGTGCTCAAATGTTAGTTCATTTCCACATCTTGGAAGTCATTGAAAGTCTGAGAGGCCTCAATCCTTGGGGCCAACAGAACATGTAGGGAATTATAGGTAACAACATTCTTGTTTAAAACTGGGCTCCACAAAAGGGAAGTTCTACTTAACAAAAGAGAAGATACTACCTGTTATATCTACATTTTTATTGTGGAGAACTGACCAACCCTGCAACCAAATTTACCCAGTGCTCCTACAGGAATAGCGTTTGGGTGACACCCAGTAGGAGGGTGTCACTCAGGGAAGGAAATGCTCTACAGAGTAGGATCCTTGCCTGTATATTCCTTGACAGTACCTCTTTAGCCCAGAGTAATGCTTTCCTGGATGTAGTGAACTCACACAGTCTGTGACAGAGTCTAAGTTAGTGGATTATATTTGTCCAGTAAGAAACCATTTGAGATGACAATGAAAGGCAAAGAGACTAATGAGCCAAATTGATATTAGAAGGTAGCACTGAACTCTGTGTTTCCTGATCATACCGTTCCTTCCTAGTAAACTGGAACAAGCAATGTTCATTTCTACTCTACTGCCTAAAGAGTAATCTATTTCTACAACTATACTGTGAACTTGCTTTCAGGATTATTTGTATGCTATGCCAACTTCTTTGATATCTTTAATTACTGGAGAAGAAAACCAGCAGTATCTCCTTCATCTCCGCTGCTCCATTAATTTTGTTAGGCTGTTAATTTTGAATCCTGAGATTTAAGATGTTAACCTACCTAGACCAGAATTTACATTTGTTTAGTTCACTTGCTAAGCTGAATGGTGGATAAATCCTTCCGTAAACAAATTAAATTCAAAAGCAACCAGTTAATTACATTCCACCATAAAGATTCACTGACTTTATCACAATTCTCAAACAGCAAGCCTGCACACTCCCAATACTTTCAAATAGTGCCTGGTATACAGAATACAGGTACATAGACAGTAATAACCCCGACTAACAGGGAAACCAGGCTCATGGCCAGGGAAAGGATAGTATATCCTTTGCACTTATCTGTATATCCTGCTGATGGTAAGCAAGTCCCAGATCTGTTTCCTGTGGCGAAATGAGAATGCCATCACGTCCTGCAGGAAAGCAGCCTGACTAGATGAGAAAATATTCCTGAACCATGATGCTTCATTCTCCTGCCCCTTCAAATGCTGACCCTTGCAATTCAGGATCTTGGGTATCTCACTGCAGACCCAAAGCCTCATGATTTTCACATTTTCCTAGTTCTTACTCCTCATTTCTCTACCTTGGTTATCTATTAACATCACCAAAGTGACAGTATAGAAGTAGCTGACACTCACTGAATCCTTCTTTCTCTATGATCATTCCAAAATGTTAACCAGCCAGTGTGGTAAGAATTAGTTATTTCCCACACTAGCGAGGAGTCTCCACATGCCTTCTTCACAAAATTCTGTGAAAAGCTTTTTCTTGCCATTCTTTTAGATGTGTACATCCATCTGTGAGATTTGACCATTATATCATCTTTTGTTTATAGTGATCTTTCCAAATTTTCACTATGTAAGTTTTGCCTTTTCTTATTTCTCCCCGACTTTTTCATTACTTCTCTCTTAACTGAGTTTCATACTGTTACGTTCACATTAGATATTAGACATTTACATATATACACACACAATACAAATTTCTTCTAAGCAAATTTACAGCACTATGTCACACTGTCTGAAATGTACTGGAGGCGACCACTATCTATGAAACACTTCTCTCTATATAAATACGGACACTACTAGAGCAGAGAGTGTGGTCGGAGACATCTATCTCCTGTCCTCCATCCTGGACTGCAATTACACCATTTGGGGGAAAATGGGTAGTTAACCTTTGCTTTAAATAAAAATCTGGGCCAGGTGCAGTGGCTCACGCCTATAATCCCAGCACTTTGTGATCAGCCGAGGTGTGTGGATCACCTGAGGTCAAGAGTTCAAGGCCAGCCTGCCAAACATGTTGAAACCCTGTCTCTACTAAAAATACAAAAATTAGCCAGGCGTGGTGGCAGGTGCCTGTAGTCCCAGCTACTTAGGAGGCCGAGACAGGAGAACTGCTTGCACCCGTGAGGTGGAGATTGCGGTAAGCCAGAGATCATGATCGCACCACTGCACTTCAGCCTGGGTGACAAAGCATGTCTCTAAAAAAATATATACATATATATATTTTTAAAAAGACCAATGTGATTAAACATAAAATAATTTATGGGTACCATTCTTAAGTTTAAATGTATGTTAGTAATGATGCAATAATTTATAAACATTATTATTAAAACTATTGCTACTTGTGTACTTACCTTTAATTTGATGAAACTGTTTAACCAGATCTTTTATATCCAGAGAAGTATTCCCTAGAAGAATAAATACAATAAATCAAATACAGATGCATAAAATTCCCAACTTAACATGTTTTCTTTTTCAAAGCAGCAAATATGTAAAAAAATAAACCAAACCTTTTCTATACATAAGTTGTTTCAAAAAAAACTGCTGCAAACTGGGTGATGTTTAATGGATTGGTTTTGAGAATGGCTCTGCTAATTCCCCTGAGCAGAGTCTTGAGGCCACAGGGTATGACAAGTCCGAGCTTTGAAGAAAATAATTTTAGCATGATGTCTGTAACTCAACTAGAATGAAGAAAAGCAACGTCTTATAAATAATTTTATTCAAACAGTTCTTACGAGCTACAGTTTCCAAGAATAAACTATCTCCTATTAAAATTATTAACTTTAATTCTAATATTTAGAATTGGCCATTTTATTATAATTCTGATGGTAGTTTTTAAAAAAAAAAAAAAAACCACACACACAACCCTACTACCAATAGCTTACTATGTGTAGATGAGCAATCTAGTACCATTACAGAAATACATAGGAAAAGCCCTGACAAGACCCTGAGGACATTAAAAACAAAGAACAAAAAACAAAACTGGCTTCTGTAAAATTCAGTGAATATTTTGTCCAGTTAACATTTCATGTATGTTTCTAAAGTCCTTCCAAATCACACAGGCAGTGGCCTTTCTGTACATATATTCATCAAATAGTTACAAGATAAGTTTTTTTCTATAAGAAAATGTTTTTCCTTATTTTTCTAAATATATCTTCACACATATTGCTCATTTTTAAGTGTGCATTTTTTAGCTTCAAATTTTTGGGTTTTTTCCAGCCTGCTTCATACCTGCAGGAATAACTTTGTTTTTAACATTAATCAGAACAGTTATAATTTATTTGTGGTATTATTATACCACCCACTGTCATTTGGACCTTTCTTTTCTCATATCTCCCTTACTCTCTGACCAGATTTTCCCTTATGTTTCTCCTTCTGCCTTTCTGGTGCTTAAGTGGTATCAAAGATATTGCACAGATCAATCTGTAATTCTCAGAGTTACAGAGGCTGCCACCTTAAACTGTCAGGGTGTATATGTTCTGATTCCTAAAAAATTACCTAAGGCTTCTAAAGAACGAAATTAAATACTTAAGAAAATCCCTAAAATAGTGAGGGGAAAATATAATAGGAAAAACAGGATGAAGCTACAGGTAAAGTTAGTACTCCAATGCATGCCATAGCTCCTTCAATTTGATAAAGATGGATATCAAATCAGTCCCTGAGCTACCAAGTGGCCATCACAAAATAGGAAACAGGTGGTTAAATGGTTCATGTTTCCTGAGGTGAAAAATCAGTTGTTTGGAAGAACCACAGCTATTCTGGATCCTGAAACTCAGGAGAAATTTCTCCCTGGAGTCCCTATAAAGCAAATAGTGTGATATAATGAACCATGTCCTCAACAACATCCCTACAGTAAATAATGAGTTTCACTGGGCTAAGTGGCATAGTTTAGTTACAATTACAAAACGGCCCAGCTTCTATTGTAAAGTAACTAATATCTCAAGCAAATGTTGGATACTTAAAAGCACATCTCATTTTCCAAAAGGCCCGGACAAAATGAATCTGTATTGGCCAAAGAAAACCCTTTGAGAATATAATTAAGTATACTGAATCCCATAATGAAAACTTTCTTTCACAATATCATTCAACAGATTTACTGAATTAATCCATCTTTAAAAAATCAGATGTGATCCAACAATCCCAATACTGGGTATACACCGAAAAGAATGAAAATCAGTATACATGAAACCTACACTCCCATGTTTGTTGCAGTACTGTTGACAATAGCTAAGATTTGGAGGCAATCTAAGTGTCCATCAACAGATAAATGGATAAAGAAAATGTGGTATATACACACAATGGAGTACTATTCAGCCATTAAAAAAGAACGAGATCCTGTCATTTGCAACAAAGTGGATGGAACCGGAGATTATGTTAAGTGAAGTAAGTAAAGCACAGAAAGAAAAACATTTCAGGGTCTCTTTATTTCTGGGAGCTAAAAATCAAAACCATTGAACCCATGGACAGAGAGAGTAGAAGCATGGTTACCAGAAGCTGGAAAGGATAGTGGGGCCTGGGTGGGGGAGGGGAAAGTGGGGCTGGTTAATGGGTATCAAAAAATCAGTAAAACCTATTTGATAGCACAACAGGGTGACTGTAGTCAATAATAGTACATTTTAAAATAACAAAAAAGACTGTAACTGGCTTGTTTGTAACACAAAGGATAAACACTGCGGGGATAGATGCTCCACTCGTCATAATGTATGCCTGAATCAAAACATGTACCCCGTAAATATATACACCTGCTATGTACTCAGAAAAACAATTAAAAAAAAAAATCAGAAGTGGGGCTTCGGCAGGCCCACATGGTAAATGCTAAGGGGCATGGGCAGTAATAAAATATATTTGATACATATATACTCATATATATCACATGTATAATTTTCTTTAAGTACCCAAGATGAGTAGATAGACCGTTTTGTAAGTGGCTCCCAGAAACCATGATGGCGACAACAACCTTTCAGGAGGCAGTTAACAGTTGGTGCCACCAATGATGGGGACAGCAGCCAAGTGGCACTCCAGGATCCCCCGTCCTACTAGTTCTCATACCGACTTTGGGAACGTGTGGGGCCAGGGACGCTAAACGTCCTACAGTTCAGTTCCCCACGAAGAACTGTCCTGAGCAAGCTGAGAAAAATCAACGGGTAAAACAGTCCCAAACACTCTTAGGGTTTTTTTTTTTTTTAAAGCGACAGCTGCCGGGCGCGGTGGCTCACGCCTGTAATCCCAGCACTTTGGGAGGCCGAGGCGGGCGGATCACGAGGTCAAGAGATCGAGACCATCCTGGTCAACATGGTGAAACCCCGTCTCTACTAAAAAAATACAAAAATTAGGTGGGCATGGTGGCACGTGCCTGTAGTCCCAGCTACTCGGGAGGCTGAGGCAGGAGAATTGCTTGAACCCGGGCGGCGGAGGTTGCGGTGAGCCCAGGTCGCGCCACTGCACTCCAGCCTGGCGCCTGGTGACTGAGTGAGACTCTGTCTCAAAAAAAAAAAAACAAAAACAAAAACAACAAAAAAAAAAAAAAACAAGCGACAGCTTAATTAATTCTCCCCCGATCTCTCCTATCAACAATACTGGTCCAACACTGGCAGAATTTAAACCCTCCCCTGTCCACGTCCACGCGCCCACTACCACAAGGGTATAACGCCTTAAGAAACACGCTGCCTTTCAGGATGCAATTCAGAACCACAGGTGACAGAAATCGCACTCCCCGAACCCTCCCTAAACATCCTCCGGTGTGTGGGCCCCGCTGTGTCAGTGCTCGTTTAGTGCTCGGTTTGGTGTTTGGGAGAGGGGAGTGAAATGTAAGAGGCTGGGCGTGCTCATCTCGCCTGGACTTGTTCAGGAGAGAGGGGCGAGGGACGCGCTGAGGCCCCAAATTCGGGAGCACCACCACTCGCCGGTGCAGGCCGGGGACGGCCCACAGGACCCCCACTCCGAGGACCCTCCGCCTTCCCCGACACTTGAGGCTCCCCACGACCTCTCCCGTTGCGCGAGACGCCCCGAGGCATAACTGCGCGGCTGCAGGGTGCGCTTTTTCTCCAGCCTCTCCTCACCTTCTCCCTGGCTGCACTCTGAAGAGCTTCCTCCTTAGCCTCTTGCTGGCGGCTCCTGAGTAAACCTGATCGTTACAGGCCCTTTTATAGCCCAGGAGGCGTCACGGCTTGCGTCACAAAGGAGCAAGGAGGCGGGGCCACAGCGGCCGCAGCCAATGGGGAGCCAAAAGCGACAAAGGCGGTAATTTGGCCAGCGAGGAAGGCTTATTTCCCCTTTTCTGGCTATATCTGAAGGGATTTAGGTAAATTCATTTCCAAACAAACGGCCAGGAGTAGCTCAAAGCGACTGCCTCTCCATCTTTGGTCGTTGGGCCTAAAATTAGAGCTGGTTTGGAAGGAAAGAAATAGATTTATGGCAGTGCTGTCTTGCTGTCACTGCTTCGCTATTCCACACACTGCTCGTGGCCCCCATAAGCTATAGCTCTCTTCCATCACCTTCAGGAAGAATAATTTCTGCCACCATGCAGACACGACGAGTGAACAATTTTATGCAACAGAGCACTTTTTCTTTTGTGAGACTCGCCTGTGGAATCGGGGTTTACCATGAATCCCGAAATTTCTTGCTTCTCCATAATTGAGATCAGACACAAGTATCCTCCCCCAAAGTACATTGTCAGCAACAGGTTGCAAGTCAGAGAGTTATCTGTGTGTAACTTCAGCTCAGTTTTACCAAACTAAAGAATGTTGCTTCATTTAAAAACGCCCACTCTCTGCCCTTTCACTCATTTAGTTTCAAGTATGTGGGCTGCGCTCCAAATAACACCATAATCATGACTTCCATCGGAGTACATGCAGCCTTAATTTTGATCCATCTTAAAATGTTTAAAAAGCAACTAGTTTAAACCAAAAAGCATCACGGGGGGCAGATTATCTGACAAACAACAACAACAACAAAACCCTATTCTTTAATTCAGAAAGTGAGGCATTCTAGAGCACTTTGCAATAAAAGGCAATGTTAAGGCCTCAGTCAGCATTACCTGCGGCCATTCATTGATCCATTTAACAATTATTACTGAGTGCCAGGCAAGCTCTCTTTTCTCCAGGAGATTACACACTTAAATAGAGAAAAAGAGGGCTTCCAGAGCACGTCACAATAAAAGGCAGTGTTAAGGCCTCAGTCAGCATTAGCAGGGGCCGTTCATTTATGGTTGTTTAACCTAGCCTTGGTGTGTCATCTCAAACGTCTATTAGGGGTAAGGTCTTATGCAGAAATACCTGTAACTCAGAAAACAAGATTTTACTCTTTCCTCATTCCTTCAGTGACTGTTTTGGCTGAGTCACTCTGCAATGCAAATGGTTACAATGAAAACATCTAACCAAGAATTTTCAAACCATTGCCCATCTGCTGCTTTGATTTCTTGAACTCTTAATGATTTGATGTGGTTTCACAATCTTGACCTTGTGTTCATCTCCCTTTCAGTCACCAGTATTTTATTTTTTGGTCACCAGTGATTTAAAATGCAAATCTACCTTCTTTTGGACTGCCCCCTCCCACACCCCCAATCCTTACCCTATGGAAGTCCATAGTTCTGGGTGTGACCTCTGCATACCTCTATTTCATCTCTCACCATGTCATTCCCACTTGACCCTCCAGAGTCTTGAACACACATGCCGTTTGTCACCTCTGTGCTTTTGCTCATCAGGTCCAAGGCCTTGGATGCTGCTCCAGCAAGTGTTTTCACCTGACTGCATCCTGCTTATGCTTTAAAACTCACCTCAGAAATGTCCTACTTTAGGAAGCCAGTGGGTTAGAAGCATTTTCTCAGTGGCCTCATGATGGATGCTCTATGACTTAACCTTGCTATATTATTCGATGTAATGCTGCTTGTGTTTGACTTTTCTCCCAGATTTACTAAGTACATAACCAAAGATGAATAGGGCAATGTTTCTCTAATCCACAACACCTGCATAAGAAATTGTCCCAGGATCTTGTTATAAATGCCTTCCCAAGCCCCACCTAGAACCTATCAAATCAGAATCTCTAGGTACAACATAGAAATTGACAACCATTGACCTCTACGAATAGGAGGAATTAAGCATTACGTAGAGGTCACCTGGGTTTCAAGTGTGTTGCTTCTATTTCATACCCAAGTCAGCTAGGTGACAGAGCTCAGCCCCCTTCCTAGTTTTCACGAGAAAGCCAGTTAAATCGTGCTCTTTGTGATTTCTGCATACTTTACCGACGAAAAGGCTTATCTGCTATAGACCAGCTTTTTCTCTTGCTGCCCTTATCTTTATCTCTTTCTGCATTTCCTCTTCTAGCTTCTAAAGTAGCTGCCTCAACTGTATATCTTCTTTGATGATCTTAACAATTTTCTTTTTACAAAATATTACAATCCACAGAAACCAAAACAGTACGTCATGACTTTGTGAATGTGTATCTTCGTGGTGTAAAGCCATATTTGAATATTTGCCACCACGATTTGCTTAAGGAAGAAATTCATTGGAAAAGTTTATACAGCAAAGGAAGTGCGTGCTCACATGCATATGTGTCTGTGTGCATGTGTGCACATGTGCTCATTTTAAAAATCAGATATGATTTGTCCTTTAGCTTTAGTTGACAGAGACAGAAAAGTGAAAATTTGTTAAATAATTGACTTATACAGTATTTGACAATAAACATTCTAATTTTTTGTGACATCTAATAGTTATAATTCTTTACTAAGCAGAAGACAGCTATCAGGTGCTAAAATAAAAAAGGTACCTAACCCAATAAAGGTAAAGTATTAGTTATATTAACTAGCAAGGTACTACCAGACCATGCCTCCAAGTGTGTCAAATTATAAAAATGTGTTCATGTGTTCAGAATACATAAAATATATATTAGCGATTTCTCTTATGATAGGCACAATCTAATACAAAAATATATTTGACATTTATAAATTAGGAGATCCATTGAGAGCCTCCAAAATAGGAAAGGGGAAGGAGTGATGACAACATAAAAAAAGAAGCACACATAGATGCAAATAGTTCCATTTATATGATTATTGTCTTTATCCGCAAAGGCTTAAGAGCAGTTTACAGGAAACCAAGTTACCAGGCAGATCACAATCAATTCACAGGTTGGATGAGTCACAGCACGCAGGCCAAAAAAGGTACTCATACCTCAGTCAACCTAATAGGACAGTGTACTCACACTGTGGTTTTGTTATTTTGGAATCTAGAAGCTCCATCTATCCACTCTCCACGGTATACCACCATGCTAACACACATGTACCAAACGGGCCATCTGTTCCAAGCCTAGGAAAGGCTCTTTAAAAAAAAAAAAAAAAACGCATGGCTGGGCACGGTGGCTCAGGCTTGTAATCTAAGTACCACTTTGGAGGCTGATGCAGGTGACTCAAGGGGTCAGGAGTTCAAGACCAGTCTGGCCAAGATGGTGAAATGCCATCTCCACTAAAACTACAAAAATTAGCCAGGCGTGGTGGCAGGCACCTGTAATCCCAGCTACTCTGGAGGCTGAGGCAGGAGAATGCCTTGCACCTGGGAGGCAGAAGTTTCAGTGAGCTCACACCACTGCACTCCAGCTTGGGCAACAGAGTAAGACTTCATCTCAAAATAAACAACTGGAAAAAAAAAAAACCCACACTTTGTCTAGTAAAGAAAACCTACAAGATGGTGTTGCAAAACGCAAAGTTGTCTATCCAGTTTAGTGAGTTGAACACAAACTAATTTGAAGTCTTGAACTCTCTATGGGGAAATAAAAGTTGTTTTATAAGCAGGCAGAAATAAATCTTTTGAAAAAGATTCAATTATGTAAGCTTTGAATATGGAATAATTGTTCAAACACTATTTTGAACTAACAATTCAAGCATGAACTCTGAAACAAGAATGCCATGATTCAGAATGCTCCACGATCATGACAGAAAAGCTTGTCACCTGTGCTGCACATTAAGAAGAGAACAAAATGGCAATAGCCATATTTTAAGGATTCATAATGTTCTTCCCTTCAGTCTAGATAAAACCAGGTATCCAATATTTTTGGGCACCAATTTTTCTTTTCAGAAAAAGTTCCCTTGTTGACTTCTGGAGGTTCTCATTCACTGAATATAGGAGAGCAATCTCTTCTCTCTGTTATCTAAAAACCACACCGAATTCACATCAGGAAGAAATTCAATGTTAATAAACACTTTAGAAACAGTCTACTGAAAAGTGGTCAGTAATGGAGATGAAGAAACATGAATATAGTTTAGCCAAAGTCAGTGAAAAAAAACTTCTTTCAAAGAAATTATGATTATTCAATCAAAACAAGGTGAAAACAGATTAAATTTGCCAACATTCTACTTGCTTTTGTCATGTTTTATTTTGAAAAGAAATATTAAAATATTAATGAGATAACGCTTCAGACTAATGAATTTGTAAATAAACAATACTCTAAAATGATACCCTTTAGCTCAATAAAAATTTCTTTAAAAGACAAACATTAAACATTGAGCCAAATTATGGCAGAGATTGTTAAAAGTGACTGAGGTATTTAGATTCTTCAAAACCACTGGATTGCAGTACTGGGCATGGAGGTAAATTAAATGAAAATAAAACTTAGCAATAAAGGATCAAGAAAAACTTTGAATCCCTTTTATAATATCTAAATAACCTAAGCTAAGGGGAAAGTGATTAAATCCTGGCACTGTGTAGCCCAGCAAATGTTTCACCAGCAAATATTTTGAGGCAAAAATCTATTTTCATTCACGAATAACCTTTTGAAGTAATTTGTTAAAAGATTTCCAAAAGTTGGTAATTCGACAATTTTCACAAAAAAAAGAAAAACTCTTAAATGTAAGTATGCTTTGTCTAACGTATAGACTATTATTTCTAATAGATTAGCAAAAGGGTTACACATTTAGTTGTAAAATTATCTTCCATTAATATTTGTTCCTACTTGGTTGGCTTTCAAAGGAAAAAGAGTGTCCATTGCTTTGAAGCATTCTGTAGACAGTCTAGAGATGAGTATTTTTGGTGACATAACTTCAGCTGAAGATTTTGTTCTTTTAATAAGTAAAACATGGAATTCTGGCCTATTAACATGAATTATTTTTATAATTAAAAAAACAGTTGGTAGTCAGGAGATCTGCTTTCTATTCATTGCTCTGCTGATAACAGGAATAATTAATTGGTGCAAGTCAATTAACTTTTTTGTTCCTGAGTTTCACTGTCTGCAAAGTGAGGTTAAGAATATCTGTGCTATGTCATTCACTGGAGTGTTTTGAGGATAAAGTAAAACACTAGAAAACCCTTTTATTTTTTCAAAACACAAATATAAATGCTGTGTCATGGTATTGTTAATCATTTTACAGGCACCTCGTAATGTTACTCATTCAGATATGTGCTTAAGGTAGTTGTTCCTATAGGATCTTGGGTTGGATATTTCGTTTGCTTTTCTTTTCAAAATAATCACAAAACTAAAACTTTGAGCAAGGTCACTTAACCCTCTCCTCAGGTGGTTAGTTATTATTATTACCATCATCATCCTCCTCAACATCATTATTACTTTTTAGCTACATGTTTAAAAAAGGAGATTTTTAATATGTCAGCTTAACTGGGAAAATGTGCCCCTGGCACAGGTGATTTTCAGAAGAAAAGCCCATCTTCACAAGAGCTTTGTCCTCTGCTTTTATTTTAAAGTGCGGACCCTGGGTAGGGAGGGACAGAGTGGGTGTTCTGGGTCTGCCACTGAGGAACTAATTCCCTCAGAGAGGCCAGAGCAGCATGGATGCGGACATGCAATCTGTTTTCAAAGTCGTAGCCAGAGAAATCCTCCTGTAAGAGCAAGGAAAGATATTTATGCACTCTCTTAGCTAAGCTAGCACAAGGTACTGTGGTATAAAGCACACTCAATTTTGTACCTCCCAAAGTAAAATCTCTATACTCCCAGTAAAGGCTTCCACTCCACTTGATTTTCATATTACTCAAACCTCAAACTTTATATTCATTTTTTTAAATGTCAACTGAGTATCAATAATATTCTCTTTGGACAATTTTCCTCTTGTTATTCTTGAAAAAGTAGTCTTACGTTGTACTCAATATAAGTAACTGTTAGACATTCTTAATTCAAGGACATAGTTATAAAATCAAAAGTTATCTTCCCACCCAGACACTAAGTGTTTCTAAAGCAGGATGAACAATTTCACAGGAGTTTATTAGGATTCTGTAATTTCCCTTAAAACTCAAGAGCTCACTGATATAACTGGATAACATTTTTCCTTTCCAGAAATATTACCAACCAGAACATCACTCCATAAATTTTCTTGAATTCAGACTCAGGTGTACACTATATGGGATAAGAAAGGCCACTGGAGAAAGGTAGATTCAGGATATTTTTCTTTGCTTGAAGAAGTAGAATTCTGACTGTTCCTACAGTCTATAAGAAAAACACATTATCCCTTAAAATCTGTGTTTACATATACACAGGCAGAAAATGATATACAAGGAGTTTATGTTAATTAAAACAATTCACAGTAGACATAGCAATGAGTCAACTGTTCATTCAAGTATAATGACTCCAATATTCTTTTTTTTTTTTTTTGAGACAGAGTTTCACTCTGTCTTCCAGGCTGGAGGAAGTGGTGTGCAGTGGCACAATCTTGGCTCACTGCAACCTCTGCTTCCCATGTTCAAGCAATGCTGAGTAGCTGGATTTACACGCATCTGCCAGTATGCCTAGCTAATTTTTGTATTTTTATTAGAGACAGGGTTTTGCTTTGTTGGCCAGGATGGTCTCAGACCTCGAGCACTCCATCCACCTTGGCCTCCCAAAGTGCTAGGATTACAGGTGTGAGCCACCTGTAATCAAATAAATATCTTTTAATATAAAGATGTTTGTATAAGGACATTACTTGATATATAATGACTTGAAAATTTTTCATAGTCTATAAAATGCAATCTCTAAGATATAATATCTTACATTAAAATCTAATTAAACAACTGTAAAATTAATGATTAACAAGAGGTTTTATCTGAAGTCAGCAAGTTATACAGCTATAAACTTTTCTTGTTTTTATTGTTGTTGAAACAGGGTCTTACTCTGTTGCTCAGGCTGGAGAGCAGTGGTGCAGTCATGGCTCACTGCAACCTCAAACTCCACAGATCCTCTCACCTCACCCCCCTAGTTAACTGGGACTCAGGCATGTGCTGCCACACCTCACTATGTTTTTTTGCCTTTTTTTTTTTTTTTGGCATAGACGAAGTTTCACTTTGTGGCCATGGTTGATTTTGAACTTCTGGGCTGAAGTGATACGCCCGCCTCAGCCTACCAAACTGCTAGGATAGCAGGCAAGAGCCGCTGGGCCTGGCCATTTTTTATCTTTTAAAAACTGTACTTTTCCCTACCTTTTCTATGTTTAGATACAAAATACCATTGTGTTATGGTTGCCTACAGTATTCAGTTCAGTAACATGCTATACAAGGTTACAGCCCAGAAGCAACAGTCTATAGATACAGCCTGGTTGTGCAGAAGGTGATAGCGTCTAGGTTGTGTAAGTACACTCAGTGACATTTGCACGGTGAAGGAATCACCTAACAATGCCTTTCTCAGAGTGTCATTAAGAGATGTAGGACTGTAATTTGAATGCTAGGGAAGAAATTACCTCCTTAAAGTTAGTAAGATAGTATTACTAGCTTCTTGGACTCATCCTAAGTGAAATCAAGGAAAATGAAATGAAGAACCTGTGTTCAATCAATTTCTTTTACATGAAGGATGCTTTGTGCTTGCTCATTCTATGTTTTTGTTGATGAACATCATTAAAATATACATATATAAGATCTTACCTCTGCTTTGTCTAATAAGAGACAGCCAAGTTCATAACAGGCATACGGCTGATCATATATATTATTCTGATAACACAATTCATCTTAGCCCACTGGAAGTACTGAGAGAAATCCAAATGTTATTGGATGAATTCACTTTTCGACTTAGCATAAGGCTTATTACAATCTTCAAAAGGTGGTGGGAAGGGGGACTCATACTCTGTTTTTTAGATCAGATTTTCTATTCTTTCCTCATCTTCATTCCTTCCTATCCATATCTTAGACGTCCATTACATGCTGCCTGATGTGTGTTCCTCAGAATATATCAGACTGCCTAATTTGTGCTACTTATTTTTCCAGGGGACATATTAGCCTCTATTGATTTTATCACTGAGAACAACTTTATCTGCATCTAAGATTCTAGACATCTCGTCCTAATATTTAAAACAAAAAACACACAAGGCAACTACCATCTCTTGAGATGTGTCTTGACTGTGTCTTGCTAGCCCTTAAGCATTTGATCTAAAATGAGCTATTTAGGGCTATAATAACTATCATAAACCCATACTGAAAGATTAAAGTTACAAAGACATTATTACATAGGATTTAAAAGTCAAAAGTCTCCTATTACTGTACACTGATTTTTCCTTTCTTTCTTTCTTTTTTTTTTCAGACAGAGTCTTGTTCTGTTGCCCGTGCTGAAGTGCAGTGGCACGATCTCAGCTCACTGCAACCTCTGCTTCCTGGTTTCAAGCAATTCTCGTGCCTCAGCCTCCAGAGTAGCTGGGATTACAGGTGCATGCTATCACACCTGGCTAATTTTTGTATTTCTAATAGAGATAGGTTTTCACCATGTTGGTCAAGCTTGTCTTGAATCCCTGACCTCAAGTGATCCACACACCTTGGCCTCTCAGAGTACTGGGATTACAGGCATTAGCCACCACACCTGGCCACTGTACACCGACTCTTTGAAAGAGTAGTCAAAGTAACACTAATATATACTTTTTCAAAACAACTAACCAAACAAACAAAAAAACTTGGTTAGAAGAATTCTTCCAACTGTATTTAAAAATAATTAATGATTCTTTTTCATATAATACGTACACATTGCCCTAAGCCAACAAGGTTTTGAATTATGCAAATCCTTTAAAAACAAATACAACATTTGTCTTCCTGAATCCTTTTAGGAAAACAGAAAACCAAAAGAGCTGCCTGCCAGCATGGTGAAACCCCGTCTTTACCAAAATACAAAAATTAGCCGGGAATGGTGGTGAATGCCTATAATCCCAGCTACTCAGGAGGTTGAGGCAGGAGAATGGCTTGAACCCAGAAGGCAGAGGTTGCAGTAAGCTGAGATCCTGCCACTGCACTCCAGCCTGAGTGACAGAGTAAGACTCCATTTCAAAAAAAGTTCCAAATTTTTACTCTAAACTGTCAACATCATATCCCATAGAATTTGACAGGGAATTTTCTGAAGTGTGTATATCACCCACTATTCCTCTCACAGTTTAAATGGCAAGTCTCAGTCTATACAATTACTTTGTGATGCACCTGATAACAATTTTTTTTAATGGAGGCAATATCATGTAAAGGAAAGTGTGTTGGACTTTGAACTATAGTTCTTCCTTCTTCTTAGCCGTAAGACTAAGTCACACACCTCTTTGATATCTTAGCTTTTTTTTTTTTTTTTTTTTTTTGGGGCAGGGTCTCACTCTGTCATCCAGGCTGGAGTGCAGTGGTGCAATCTCGGCTCACTGCAGCCCAGACCTTTCCAGCCCATGTGATCTTCTCACCCCACTCAAGTAGCTGGAATTACAGGCATGCACCACCATGGCTGCTAATTTTTTGTAGAGACAGGGTTTCACTATGTTGCCTAGGCTGGTCTCAATCTCTTGGCCTCAAGCGATCCTCCCACCTCAGCATACCAGAGTGCTAAGATTACAGGCATATGATTAGTCCTTTATAATGCAAGGACACTATTAGCCACCTTTGCAAGGCTGTTATAAGGATTAGAGAGCGTTATATGAAGTGCCTAGCACAGTAGGGAGATACTGTGATGAAGAGTGGGAATAAAATCCTTTACATTTTAGTTGCTGCGGTTCCTTACTAGAATGCCCGTCTAGCATTGTTTTTGATCCAAGACGGTTGGGTTCTTTGACTGCCCATGCACTGAGGAAAGGTGGGCGAATACTAATTTTTCATTGGCTTGCTCTCTAGATCTTAAGAAGTTTGGAGAATGAATAGGCTGAGCATGGTGGCTCATGCCTCTAATTCCAGCACTTTGGAGGCAGAAGTGGGCAGATCACTTGAGGTCGGGAGTTCAAGAGCAGCCTGGTCAACATGGTGAAATCCCATCTCTACTAAAAGTACGAAAATTAGCTGGGTGTGGTGGCGGGAGACTGTAATCCCAGCTACTTGAGAGGCTGAGGCAGGAGCATAGCTTGAACCAGGAGGTAGAGGTTGCAGTGAGCCGAGTTCGTACCACTGCACTGCTGCCTGGGCAAAAGAGTGAAACTCTGTCTCAAAAAAAAAAAGGGAGAGAGAGAATGAGTACTAGTCATTGAGCACGCAATTGAATGATGTTGCTTCCACTGTTTGTTATTGCACCTGTGTGTACTCTTGGAGAAGTACTGCTGTGCTTGGGTTAACCTCACAACTGTTAGGACGTAAATTGGAGTCTCTTTCTAGAAATCTTTATGCCATTCTCTTCTGTGCTGTTTCATTGGTTGTCTGACTCAAACCTAAGTGCCTTGTCTAATACAAACTTTACATTGAAAGTATTTGATGGCAAAAATAATTTCTTAGGTTTCATGTTAAAGTTTTTACGCATTTCATAGAACATGCACAGAGAATGACTGCAGCATCAGAGGCTTATGGCTTAAGTATGGGTCATAGAGCTCAGTACTTTAGGGTCTTGTGCTAAAATTATTTCTTTATAGGTTGGTGCACCATGATAGAGCTCAATCTCAAGGATGCATCTGACTCCTTTGAGAGGTTAAAGAATGAGTGAATGAGTCCAAATCCCATTACTGGGTATATATCCAAAAGATTATAAATCGTTCTACTATAAAGATACATGCACACGAATGTTCATTGCAGCACAGTTTACAATAGCAAAGATCTGGAACCAACCCAAATGCCCATCGATGAAAGACTAGATGGAGAAAATGTGGCACATATACACCATGGAATATTATGCAACCATCAAAAACGATGAGTTCATGTCCTTTGTAGGAACATGGATGAACCTGGAAACCATCATTCTCAGCAAACTGACACAAGAACAGAAAATCAAACACCGCATGTTCTCACTCACAGGTGGGTGTTGAACAATGAGAACACATGGACATAGGGAGGGGAGCATCACACACTGGGGTCTGTCGGGGGAAATGGGGAGGGACAGCGGGGGGTGGGAGTTGGGGAGAGATAGTATGGGGAGAAATGCCAGATATAGGTGATGGGGAGGAAGGCAGCAAATCACACTGCCATGTGTGTACCTATGCAACAATCTTGCATGTTCTTCACATATACCCCCAAACCTGAAATACAATTAAAAATATAATAAATAAATAAATAAAGGATGACAGATGGGAAAAAAAAAAAAAAAAAGAATGAGTCGAGGTGGTGCCAGTGCTACTATGCGCACTTGACTGCAGATGGGTCGCCCATGGCCCCTTGGTGTGCCTATCTCTGTCGTGAATTAGCGCACCTGACACAGGCAGACAGGAGAACAGTGGCAGGAGGAAGCAAAGTTGTTCCCTTCCACAGCTTTCCCCAGCCTGTAAATGATTTGTGCAACCAAGTAAATGGCACTGGAATACTGTATTCACTGACCCAGGTGAACACCCAGAAATTCAGTAGTGTTCAGGACGCCCCTTTACCACATACTTCCTCTCTGGGTCTGGTTTGGTCCTGTTCTCCATCTTGGAAAGGCGTATTGTGAGATCTTCCCAGTTATTGTACATTTTGTCCTAACCAGCCACCACCTGTCTCTGTGCCCTTACTTTATATGATGTTTTTTATTTATTAGGATTCTGAATAATTTTTAAGAATTGAACAGTCTTTTTTCATTGTGTTAACTATTTTTTTGAGTCTGCGTCTTGCTCTGTTTCCCAGGTTGAAATGCAGTGGACTGATCACAGCTCACCATAGCCTCAATCCCCCAGTCTCAAATGATCCTCCTGCCTCAGCCTCCAGAATAGCTTGGACTACAGGCATGCCCACCACACCCAGCTAATTAAAAAAAAAAAATTGTAGCAACACGGTCTTGCTATGTTGCCCAGGCTAATCTCCAACTCCTGGCCTCAAGTGATCCTCCTGCCTCAGCCTCCGAAAGCACTGGGATTACAGACATGAGCCACAGAGCCTGGCTTGTGTTAATATTTTTGTTTGGTTAGTGCCCTGGTTACAAAGTTGCACAGGTTTGAGTAATCTGCTCCAACCTTGTCTTACCTCCTAACCCTATTATATTTACAATGTGCTATTTCAGATGCAAGGTATTTCAACACTGCATATCGTTATTTTAACACACGTATTCTGTTTTGAATAAGTGGGGTGGTTTGCCCTTGTATGAGGCGGTGGAGATGTGCTGCCTCCTGCTGGCCAAAGTAGTTCCCTGCATCCGTCAGTACCTAAGGGCATGTCATTTAGAATTGTAGAGG
The DNA here is from genome assembly GCA_004027835.1 of Alouatta palliata. Classification (NCBI taxonomy): domain Eukaryota; kingdom Metazoa; phylum Chordata; class Mammalia; order Primates; family Atelidae; genus Alouatta; species Alouatta palliata. Next base: position 74,645 of record PVKV010009124.1, read on the forward strand.
TGTTGAAGAAAGCCAAGCAGTTGTACATTTTCTGCCTTTAAGCAACTCCATGTAAGCCTTTTCTGTTTTATGCAATGAACTCTCCTCATGCAGCCACATAAGTGATTCTTTTAAATTCAAGACTAATTCAAACGTTTTCAATACCTTCTTATTCGTAACGTTCAGAGTTAACGAACCATCTTCCACTTCCATTTTGCTCTCTTAACTGATCTATTTAAAATAATATAGAATTGATTAACATTGGTCCATAAGTATTTTGTGGATATCTTAAATTCCCTATAAAATTGCATCGGTCCATTAGCAGTCAGAGCAAAGCCCCCTTGTGTTCATATTCCCCATTGCAATCCCGTCAGACACGCATGGCTCTGTCCCTGATGTTTGAATGAGCTTCTTTTTCATATACTGCACAATATGCTATGTCTCATGCTTAAAGCATTGTTGTATAGAATTTGAAGACATCTCAGATGAAAATAGCAGCTATTTATTGAGTAATTGTGTTTAATATGTTGAAGAGTGCATGAAGACAGATTGAATAGCCCAGAAAGACAGGCCTGCACACAACTCAGCAGCCTTTAGGTGTCACTGGGCTGCACAGTTGATGGTGGACAGCTATTTATTTGTTCATCTCTTGAGCTTCAAATACATAAATGTACAGTGTGGCTGTATAGAGGAACATTTATTCCCCTAATACTTGGAAATCCCAGGACCATACCAATCACAGGAGAGGATAAGCATGAAAGATTCTGATCTCTGTTTCTGCATGAGGATTTGGTAGAGAGGATACGGTGTGGGTGAACAGCTCCATGACAAAGAGTACATGAGGCGGAGAAGGAGCACCATCACGCCGTCATGCAGGAGCTGCCATTTGGGCTGGCCATGAGCTAGAGGGGATGTGCATTCAGGGGCCCCAGGCACTGCCATCAGGGCTTAGTTCCCCAGCATGTTAATGTTTTGTATGACTATGTCAATAGTTTTCTACTTTAAAAAATTGTGATAAAATATATAGCAACATTTACCATTTGGACTTTTTTTTAGGTTTATGTGTCAGGGATGCCAAATACATTCATTGTTATGCAAACATCATCAGCATCCATCTCTGAAAATTTTCATCACCTCAAACTCAAACTCTACCCACTGAACAGGAAGTCCCCATTCTCTTTTCCCCCCGATACCCTGGTTACCACGCTTCTACTTTCTGTCTCTATTAATTTAAGTATTCTACCTATCTTGAGTATGAGTAGAATATATTTGTCCTTTTGTGTGAGACATCACATCCAGCCCTTGGTAGAATAAATAGTTTTAAACACATTTGCTCCTCTTTTTGCTTTTTTTTTTTTTTCCAAGCATCATCACTTCAGGTATCCCTTAGTGGCATCTTCCCTTACTTATACTTCAGAAATAAAATTACGGGTTCTTAACAGTTTGTCAGGGAGCCACTTGTGATGTGGATGGGGCACAGATTGTCTTTAAAGAAGTTCAGAAACTCTTCAAAAGGAAAAACAATCAGATTGAACAGTTCTCAGTGAAAAAGGTATGTTGGAGCCTATTCATCTGGTATATTATTTATGATGGGCATTTGTACCCAACACTGCCTTGGCAAGCTTTAGGAAATTATATCAAGGCTGCCAATTGACTTGCCATGTAAAATGCAGTTCACCACCATGGAGAGAATTCTCTCCATGATTGAACCTCTGCTCTGAATAGAAGATTCTTGCCTTGCTGCAAATAATGAAAGCAGATTTTTAAAGTATCGACTAGCCCTGCAGATACAGGACCTCAAAAAATTGGGTGAAGACTCAGAATGGTTCCCTTTCATGGACATCTTTAGCAAAAGGTGAAAGATGTATATGATGTGAAGAGTAACTAGAGTGGTTTTTTTTTTTTTTAAACGAATGGAGACAATATATATTCTGCAGAACTGATGAACACACCTCTAGAGACAAAGGCTCTGTCGAAAGAATTAGGTGGTTTTGAAAGAATAAAAATTGGCAGGGCCTAGGGAGAAATGGAGGCTGTCTGGGGTTGAGAAGAGAGAACACATCACATTTTGTGTGTTCACAAAAAGCAAGTGTGTGTCACAGTTGCCAGCAGAAGGGTCCAAGACTGTAGAGACATTATTCCTAATGTATTCTATACTTCTGTGAATACAATGTTGCCAAATTACCTTCAGTTATATAATGTCTTATATCCTAAATCATCAGTTATTTTAGTTTATGTTCTTAAGTATAAATTAGATTATAATGTACAGCTGAAAGCACTGACACTAAGTAGGAAATTTTAAAATCAAGAGAGAGAAGAGAGATCCAAGATAGCCAATTAGCAGCAGCTCAGGAATGTAGCTCCCAGTGAAAGTGCGAGAGTGACTGGACGCCACACTTCCAGACGAATTTTTATTACCCATGCCCCAGGAGATTCCCTGTGCAGGAGCCCCACAGGTCACCAGTGTGACTCTTTTGGCTGGCGAGGCTGTTTTGCTGGAGCCCTGGCTGGGTGCCCTTTTGGTTGGCGTTTGGAGCTCCAGGAAGGCTGAGTTGCCCATTCAGCTGATTGAAGGGGGGACTGAAGTGGGGAACCAGACCAGGACATTCCCCGGCAGAAAAGCGCCACAAATCTCAATGCCACTGTTTCAGGCAGCGCAGTGGGTTGCCGCAGGGGAAATTACATAGATTCCAGCGCCGTTTTTAGCGGGCGACTGGACACCCTGAGAGAGTCGACCGTTCAAAAAAAAAAAGAAGACGAAGAAGAAGAAGAGGCTCTAAGACAGGGAGGCTGATGACCGGGTTTGGCTGGTCCCACCCCCACAAAAAAAACAGCAATTGGAAGCGCTCAGGATTGAGACTTTCACAGCAAGCACAGCTGAACCTGGGAATGTCCAGCTCTGCGGGGGAGAGGCGTCAGCTGAAGGAAAGCTAAGAAATAGAAAAAACTTCATTACCAACAAGCTGGACATCCACTCAGAGACCTAATCTGAAAGTCAGCAATTACACAGACGACAGGTGGATAAATCCACAAAGATGGGGAAAAAAAACCAGTGCAAAAAGGCTGAGAACACCCAAAATCAGAATGCCTCTCCTCCTACAGAGGATTCTAGTCCCTCATCAGCAAGGGAACAAGGCCTGATGGAGTATAAGTGTGATGAATTGACGGAATCAGGCTTCAGAAGGTGAATAATAAGAAACTTCTGTGAGCTAAAAGAACATGTTCTAACCCAATGCAAAGAAACTAAGAACCTTGAAAAAAGGTTTGACTAAATGCTAATGCGAATAGACAATTTAGAGAGGAATATAAGTGAATTAATGGAGCTGAAAAACACAATACCAGAACTTCGCAAAATATGCACAAGTTTTAACAGTCGAATTGATCAAGCAGAAGAAAGGATTTCAGAGGTCAAAGACCAACTTAACGAAATAAAATGAGAAGATAAGATTAGAGAAAAAAAGGGTAAAAAGGAATGAGCAAAGTCTCCAAGAAATATGGGACTACATGAAAAGACCTAATCTACATTTGATAGGTGTACCTGAATGTGACGAAGAGAATGAATCCAAGCTGGAAAATATTCTTCAGGATATTATCTAGGAAAATTTTCCCAACCTAGCAAGGCAGGACAATATTTAATTCCAGGTAATACAGAGAACACCACAAACACATTCCTCAAAAAGAGCAACCCCAAGGCACATAATCATTGGATTTACGAGGGTTGAAATGAAGGAGAAAATACTAAGGGCAGCCAGAGAGAAAGGTCAGGTAACCCATAAAGGGAAGCCTATCAGACTCACAGCAGATCTCTCAGCAGAAACCCTACAAGCCAGAAGAGAGTGGGGGCCAATATTCAACATCCTTAAAGAAAAGAACATTCAACCCAGAATTTCATATCCAGCCAAATTAAGCTTTATAAGTGAAGGAAAATTAAAATTTTTTACAAACAAGCAAGTACTCAGAGAGTTCATTACCACCAGGCCTGCTTTACAAGAGCTTCTGAAAGAAGCACTACATATGGAAAGGAACAACCAGTATCAGCCATTCCAAAAATATACCAAAAGGTAAAGAGCATCACCATAATGAAGAATTTACATCAACTAATGGGCAAAACAGCCAGCTAGTATTAAAAGGCAGTATTAAACTCACATATATTAATATTAATCCTAATTTAAGTGGACTAAATGCCCCAATCAAAAGACACAGACAGGCAAATTGGATAAAAAGCCAAAACCCATCGGTATGCTGCATCCAGACCCATTTTACACGCAATGATACATAAAGACTCAAAACAAAGCAATGGAGGAAGATTTACCAACCAAATGGAGAGCAAAAAAGAAAAAAGTAGGAGTTGTAATTCTCGTCTCTGATAAAATAGACTTTAAAGCAATAAAGACCAAAAGAGACAAAGAAGGACATTACGTAACGGTAAAAGGATCAATGTAATAAGAAGAGCTAACGATCCTAAATATATATGCACCCAATACAGGAGCACCCAGATACATAAGGCAAGTTCTTAATGACTTACAAAGAGACTTAGACCCCCACACAATAATAGTGGGAGACTTTAATACTACATTGTCAATATTAGACAGATCAACGAGACAGAAAATTAACAAGGATACCCAGGACTTGAACTCAGACCTGGAACAAGTACATTTAATAAACATTTACAGAACTCTCCACCCCAAATCCACAAAATATACATTTTTCTCAGTATCATATCACACCTATTCTGAAAGTGACCACGTAATTGGAAGTAAATCATTCCCCAGCAATTGCACAGCATCTCACAGACTTAAATGAAATATTGGTTGGCTGCTTGTTATTTTCGTCCCTTACTACTTCCTGTCTCCATTGTTAAATACAATTATTGGCACAAAAGAGGTTTAATACCCATCTTTAGACTGTAGTCTAGCCTGGGCAATAGAGCAAGATTTCTGTTCTCTCTCCCTCTTTCTCTTTCTTTCATTCTTTTTTCTTTCTTTCTCTCCTTTTCTTTTTTCTTTAAAAAAAAAAAATCAAGAGAACTGTGACTAAAAGTCATTTAGTCTTAGCTCCTCTGTGTATGCCCACTGAAGTACTAGCTGTCACCAAGCTTTAAAAATTTCATTGATCTAAATGCACAGGAATCTAGTCTCACCCCCAAGTTTTCAGAATATATCCTGCATCTTGATAGTAGGTTCAGTTGAATCATGAATGAAAGGCATCATTTCCAGTATGTCAAAAATTGAAAGCAACACTTTTTATAGAGAGAGAAAATGTTATTCTTAGCTTTGAAGGAGAGGGTCATTCACGTGTGCTTTTAAAGTGTCCCAGGTATATTTTTTATTTGAATTTGTTTTTGAAAAAGATAGCCTGCTTATTCTAACTCTTTGCAGGCAGAGCGATTTCAGAAGCAAACCCCAACCAAAGCACTCTGTGCACTGGCGTTCATCAAAGGGTTATACTTTTGAAAAGCACTTTTTTTTGTTGTTTTTTTTAAGACGGAGTCTTGCTCTGTCGCCAGGCTGAGGTGCAGTGGCATGATCTGGGCTCACTGCAAGCTCTGCCTCCCGGGTTCAAGCGATTCTATTGCCTCAGCCTCCCAAGCAGCTGGGACTACAGGTGTGCACCACGGTTGGCTATTCTTTTTTGTATTTTTAGTAGAGATGGGGTTTCACTTTGTTGGCCAGGATGGTCTTGATCTCTTGACATCGTGATCCACCTGACTCAGCCTCCCAGAGTGCTGAGATTATGGGGGTGAGCCACCACACCTGGCCAGAAAACTCTTCCAAACCATTCCTTCCCCAATCTGCAGAGGATGAGTCAAGGTAAAAAAAAAATTTAAAAAGACACAAAACTCTGCAGTGGACACACTGGCTTCTTTAGTCAGTGCTGCATTCTTCAGTTTCCCACTTAGCTCACGTTTATCTCATTGGATTCAGGGAGAGTACACATCTGTCCTTCTTAGATAAAGAGTGTCATGATAAAGAAAATCTTGTCACTAAGGTGATGGGAGGAGGAGGCAGCACTGCTGTGTATAGAGCTGCTTGCCTGAAAATGTGATGCATTTGTTATAAATGTTATTAATCCTGTAGCTGTGGGAGTTGCAGGAGGCATACATCATTTTCCCTCCAATGAGAATACTTTGTTTCCTTTAGGTGTAATTGACATAAACTAAAGCATGGCCTGGTGGGATTGCTCATGCCTATAATCCAGCACCTGTAATCCAGCACTTTGGAAGGTCAAGGCAGACAGATGGCTTAAGTTAATAGTAACTTAAGCAACTTCATTTTTAAGAAATTAGCAGAACTCCTTTTTTAGAGCAGTTTTAGGTTCACAGCAAAATTGAGCAGAAAATCCAGTCTCCAGACGCTCCTCCCTGCTCCTGTCCTTCCTGACTACCAACATCAGTGTGGTACCTTTATTCCAGTCTGTGAACCAGCACTGACACATTATAATCATGCAAAGCCTATAGTTCACAATAGGGTTCACTCAGTGAGCAAACAAACAGGAGGGTTTGGACCACTGTATAACGATGTGTCTACTGTGATAATATCACACGGTCTTTTCATTGCCCTAAAAATTCTTTGTGCTCCACCTACTCATCCCTCCCTCTCCCCAACCCCTGGCAACCACTGATATGTTACTGTCTCCATAAGCTTACTTTTTCCATAATGTCATATAGTTCATAGTTCATAGAATCATACAGTATGTAGCCTTTTCAGATAAGCATCTTCCACAAGGTAATGATGTGTTGCAGTTTGAGTTTTCTTGGCTCTATGAAGTTTGGTACTTTTACCTTTTCTTTGATTCAGGCTACTCACTAATGCATTAGAAACCTTCTGAGTTTCAGGGGACAGAAACATGAACTGAAACATTACTTCACTTTTCATGATGTTGAAGGAATTAAGTGAATGCATTTCCTTACTGCTCTGTTCACTCCCCTTCTTTTTAAGCTTGCCATGAAGTGGATGATTCATCTGTTGTTGGATTAAAGTGCTTGCCTCTTTGTGCCATACACAAATGTCTGGGAAACTCAGAACATGCTGTTCAGGTAAACTGTTAATGTTGTCAGGGCTAAAGAAAATAAATCCTGAACACCAACGTATGTGCTCGTGAATAAGAAAAATGAAAAGGCACTAAAGAAAACCGAAACTCCCACTCTGATTTTTATTCAACTTATTTGATTAATGTCATCTTCTCATATGCTAGAAGTTGATGCTGATTAATACTAGTTTTTAACTCAGATTCTTAGAATGCTTTGTTATATATGGGCTCCTTTTCTGGCACTAGTATTTATCAAAGATGATAGTCTCCACTAGAGAGAGGAGGACATGAAGAGGCAGACAATTTTGAAGGAGCAGAGTGAAGCCTCATAGTTAGACAAGAACAAAAATGATCAGATATGTGCGTGTGTATTCACTTTCTTCTCTTTATAATGGTGGGTTATTGATGCAGCCCTGGGGGTTGGGAGAGAGGGTTGTTGGCTTAGGACAGTGTGTATATATTATATGAAAAAGAATCATTAATTATTTTTAAATATGGTTGGAAGGATTTTTCTAACCAAGTTTTTTGTTTGTTGGGTTGGTTGGTTGCTTTGAAAAAGTACATATCAGTGTTACTTTGACTACTCTTTGAAAGAATCAGTGTACACTGGCCAGGTGTGGTGGTTCATGCCAGTAATCCTAGCACTTTGGAAGGTCAAGGTGGGCAGATCACTTGAGGTCAGGAGTTCAAGACCAGCCTGGCCAACATGATGAAATGCTGTCTCTACTAAAAATACAAAAATTAGCCAGGTGTCGTGGCACATGCCTGTAATCCCAGCTACTCAGGAGGCTGAGGCAGGAGAATTGCTTGAACCCAGGAGGTAGAGGTTGCAGTGAGCTGAGATCGCAGCACTGCACTCCAGCCTAGGTGACAGAGCAAAGACTCTGTCTCAAAAAAAGAAAAAAAAATCAATGTACAGTAAGAGGAGACTTTTGGCTTTTAAATCTTAGATAATAACGTCTTTCTAAGTTTAATGTTTCAGTATGGGCTTCTGATAGTTACTACAGCCCTAAATATGTTACTTTAGAACAAATGCTTAAGTGCTAGCAAGATACAGTCAAGACACGTATCCAGAGAGGGTAGTTGCCTTGTGTGTTTTTTGTTTTAAATATTAAGATGGGATGTTTGGAATCTTAGAGGCAGATAAAGTTATTCTCCGTGATAAAATCATTAGAGGCCAATATGTCCCCTGGAAAAATAAGTAGCACAAATTAGGCAGTCTGATATATTCTGAGGAATGCACATCAGGCAGCACGTAAAGGACTTCTTTTTTTTTTTTTTTCTTTTTTGAGACGGAGTTTCGCTCTTGTTACCCAGGCTGGAGTGCAATGGCGCGATCTCGGCTCACCGCAACCTCCGCCTCCTGGGTTCAAGCAATTCTCCTGCCTCAGCCTCTCGAGTAGCTGGGACTACAGGCACGTGCCACCATGCCCAGCTAATTTTTGTATTTTTAGTAGAGACAGGGTTTCACCATGTTGACCAGGATGGTCTCGATCTCTTGACCTCGTGATCC